>CAUYON010005107.1:0-48059 GCA_963573935.1 Arctocebus calabarensis | reverse complement strand
TGTTTCATTAATTTTCTGAATGATTCTTTTGTTTTCAATTTCATTGATCTCTGATTTAATTTTGGATATTTATTTTCTTCTGCTGAGTTTAGGGTTAGATTGTTCTTCTTTTTCCAATTCCATAAGATGGCTTGTGAGTTTATTGATGCACTGTCTTTCTGTTTTTCGAATGCAGGCGTCTAAAGCAATAAATTTTCCTCTTAGAACTGCTTTTGCAGTATCCCACAGGTTTTGTTCGCTGTGTCTTCATTGTTGTTATGCTCAAGGAAGTTAATGATTTCCTGTTTTATTTCTTCCTGCACCCAACTGTCATTCAACAGAAGGTTGTTTAGTTTCCATGCCTTTGTGTGGGGTTCAATGCTTTTGTTGCAGTTGAGTCCAACTTTAGTGCCTTGTGGTCTGAGAAAATACAAGGTAAAATTTCAATACTTTTGATTCTGTTGAGTTTGTTTTGTGTCCTAGGATATGATCAATTTTGGAGAATATTCCATGGGCCAATGAGAAGAATGTATATTCCTTATCTGTGGGATGGAGAGTTCTCTATGCATCTATCAAGCACAGTTGTTCTAGGGTCTCATTTAAGTCCCTTATATCTTTGTTTAATTTCTGTTCCGAGGATCTGTCCAGCTCTGTAAGAGGAGTGTTAAAGTCCCCTGTTATTATGGTATTAAAGGATATCATATTGCTCAGACTGAGTAAGGTCTATTTCAAGAATCTCGGAGCATTTAAATTGGGTGCATAAATATTTAGAATTGAAATGTCTTCTTGTTGTATTTTTCCCTTGACCAATATAAAGTGACCATCTTTGTCTTTTTTGACTTTGGTTCCTTTAAATCCACATGTATCTGAAAATAAGAGTTTAACTCCTCTTTTCTTCTGAGTTCTGTTTGCCTGAAAAATTGTCTTCCAACCCTTAACTCGGAGTTTTAATTTGTCTTTTAAAGCTAGGTGTGTTTCCTGCAGACAGAAAATGGGTGGCTTGTATTTTTTAATCCAGTCAGCCAATCTATGCCTCTTCAGTGGGGAATTCAAGCCATTAATATTTGTTGAGATAATTGATAAATGTGGTAGTGGTCTGTTCATCTTATTTTGTGAGAGTCCATTGCTTAGTTTTATCTTTTGCATCAATGTGGAAGTTAGGCTCTGGCCTTTAATTTCTGAGTTCTTATTTTGTTGTTGATCCATTGTGATGGTCAGTGTGTAGAACAGGTTGGAGCATTTCCTGTAGAGCTGGTCTTGTTGTGGCGAATTTCCTCAATGTATATTAGTAAAGGGTTTGATTTCTCTATCAATTTGAAAACTTAGCTTGGCAGGATATAGAATTCTGGGCTGGAGAGTTTTCTGTTTAAGTAGGTTAAAGGTAGATGACCATAACCTTCTTGCTTGGAAAGTTTCTTTGGAGAAGTCTGCAGTCACCCTTATAGATTTGCCTCTGTAGGTCAACTGGCACTTACTCCTGGCAGCTTGAAGAATCTTTTCTTTTGTCTTGACCTTGGACAGGTTCATCACTATGTGTCTTAGGAACGCTTGGTTAGAGTTGAGACAACCTGGGGTCCGATATCCCTCTGAAAGGAGAGTGTCAGAATCTTTGGTGATATTTGGGAAATTTTCATTTATAATATTCTCTAGTATGGCTTACATTCCCCTGGGGCTTTCTTCTTCCCCTTCTTGGATACCTATAACTCATACGTTTGAATGTTTCATAGAGTCCCATAATTTTGTCAGTGAACGTTCTGCTCTCTCTCTCTTCTTTTCTGCCTCTTTAACTATCTGAGTTATCTCAAGAGCTTTGTCCTTTACCTCTGAGATTCTTTCTTCTTCATGGTCTAATCTGTTGTTGATACTTTCTACTGCATCTTTAAGTTCCCTAATTGACTGCTTCAGTTCCCTCATTTCTGCCATATCCTTTTTATATTCTTTTTTTTTTTTTTTTATTGAATCATAGTTGTGTACATTAGTTCAACCATGGGGTACAGTGTGGGGGCTTCACATGCAATCTGTTTATGCAGCCTTTTTATATTCTTCATAGCATTCATCTCTTACTTGATTTTGTTTTGGGATTTCCTTTTTCTACTTTATCAGCATTTTCCTTCAACATTTCCTTCATTTCCTTGATTGTTTTCATCATCTGTATTCTAAATTCCCTTTCTGTCATTTCTAACATTTTCTTATAGGTGGAATCCTCTGTAGTATCTACCTCACAGTCCCTTGGGGGGGTTGCTATGGACTGATTTCTTATGATGCCAGGAATTTTCTGCTGATTCTTCCTCATGAGTGATTTCTTTTTCTGTTTCCTTGCCCTAATTTTCCTTGCGCTTCTCCCTGTTCTTTACATTGCTGTGCCTGTTGATTAGGGTTTCGATGAATCCTTTTGGTACAGGATCAGAAGGTTGAGAAGATAGAAGAGCAAGAAGCGAAAAAAGAAAGAAAGAGAGAAAAATGGAGAAAAAAAAGAAAGAAAAAGAGAAGAAAAAGGAGAAAGGAGAGTGGGTGGATAGAAGCAACTATTGACCAGAAGAAGACAGGCACAGAAAGAAGGGGACAGGAGCAATATAGGTGTACATTAGGGTACTTTGACCCAACCTTAAGAACCCCCAACCTCTGGGGTTGCTGGGTTGGGTGGTTAGGTCAGCACCTCTTTGCCAGCCTGTGTGAACACAATACCCCACCTCCATCAGTAGAGAGGAAAGACAAAGATGCAATAAATCAAACCAAAACAAGCAAACTGAAAACTTTACAGGATAAAATTGGGGAAAAAAACAATTAATATGGGTAGAAACACTAGCAAAATTGAAGTTCTAATTGTTGAAAAAGGCAACAATGGAAAATTATATTTAAACTACAAAAATGAAGAAATAAAAGAAAGAAAAAAGAAAGGAAAAATATTTAAGGAAAATGCTGAAATTAAAAGCAAAACAACAACAACAACAACAACAAAAACACAAAGCAAAACTAAACCAAAAACAAAGCAATATATATATCTTGTTGATATTGTCTAGGCATGAGGTGATCTTCTGGGTTATGATATATTAGTCACAATGTTGATACGGCTGTACAAAATGGAGACCAGAGGCCTCTAATGGTTTTTCAAACCCTGCAGGGTGAAGAGCTTAAATCCTCCTCAGCCTGCTTAGAAGGCAATTGCTTAGAAGTTAAATTGTTACCTTGGGCTAAGCAGAGGCTTTCCCAGGAAAGCACTTGTGGCTGGGATCACTCCTTAAGTGGCTATCCACTTACCCAGTGTGCCAAAACTGGTCTCACCCTATGCCCCTGAGGGCTAAGACTGCAAGGCTTCTCAGTCCCTGCCTTTAGGCTGCTCAGTCACTAGATTACTTGCTTGGTCCTGATGCTTGTTCTGCAACACTGAGGGTAGAGCTTTCCAGGGCAGTTCTCCCACAATGGCTCCACACAGCCCACAAGCAAACACTGGTAGCTCCACTTGGCTTGGTGGCCCAGTCTGGGGACCCAGACAACACTCAAAGACCTCCACACTCTTGCCCAAGTTCTCCCAAGGCAGGTCAATCAAGTGCCAAGTCCAAATGAAACCCAAACAGGTCACAGGTAAGGCCTTTCCAGCTTGCAGTCTCTCTGCAGCTACACCCACAGGTGCCAGTAGGATTAGACCGAATGAACACACCCAATCACTTGCCAGATCTCCACTGCTTTTGCCTTCCTCAGGGGGTCCAGAAGTCTCACGCTGTCTCCTGGCATCCCCAAAGGGGTGTTTCTGGGCAGATCCCACCAGCCAGAGATGCCTGAAGTCTTATCTCCCCAGTCTCACTGTGCCCAGTTGCAAGGAAGCTGTTACTCGGCTGCCATCTTGCTCCACCCTCTAACTAATCTGTTGTTTTGTTCTATCTATACATCCTATGTAGTTCTTAACTTTCTTTACTATTGGTGGTATATTATTTTGAAAGATTATTTTTCTTCACTGTGTTATCAGATTCCTCAGCCTTCCCCCCAAATTAATCAATATTGTAAACCCCATAGAATCAATGCTATTTATTTCTAGTGTTTAACCTATTGTGCTGCTTTTTAAATCATTCAATATACCCCAGAATGTAGGTAATGACTAACCACCAACCTCTGTCTACTTTTCCCCCTCATAAATTCTTTGACATTTTCTTTCCCCAATGGTAATTTCCCAGGTATCTGCATTTTGACTAATCTCTAGAGCTAATTTGTCCCTAACTGTGCTTACAGAGATTGGATGTCCTATTTTCTGCTGCCCACATTGCTGTTTCTTATTCCCGTGGTTCATTCTCTTTTTTCTCTCTTCGTGTTATATTGTTGCATTCATTTATTTCTCCCTACATACTATTTCTCCATTCTCTTCTCTCTTTCTCTTGATTCTGCTCTTGGAGATGACTTTATCTTACAGTTCACTACGTTTTTCTTGGTCATTTCTCAAGAGAGAGAAAGGAGACACTTAGCCATTAGGTATTTTAAAACAATAGTGTGAAAATTATTTTGCTTACAAACAGAGATCAAAACATAGCAAATAAAGTACTCATTTCTTTTTTTCTTTTTTTTTTTTTTTTTGAGACAGAGCCCCAAGCTGTCACCCTGGATAGAGTGCTGTGGCATCACACTCACAGCAACCTCCAATTCCTGGGCTCAAGCGAGTCTCTTGCCTCTGCCTCCCAAGTAGCTGGGACTACAGGCACCCGCCACAACGCCCAGCCATTTTTTGGTTGCAGCCGTCATTATTGTTTGGCGGGTCCGGGCTGGATTCGAACCTGCCAACTCAGGTGTACGTGGCTGGCGCCTTAGCCCGTTGAGCCACAGGCGCCGAGCCTAAAGTACTCATTTCTTAAGAAAGAAAGTAGAAAATATGAATCTTTATGGAGTGGTGGAATGATAAGTAAAATTTTGCAAAGAATATTTCAGTGTTCACAGTAATCTATGATCATAAATAACATTCATGAAACAAATGTTTGTAACCTGACTGTGCTTTCTGGGCAACCATTTTAGACTTAGGGAATAGAGGCAAAAAGAAGACATAGTGTCTGGAGATTCCATCCTAGAGGGAGCAGTTGAGTAGAAAGACGGTGATGATGTGGAAGTGCCAGCTCTGCAACACGAGTGTGAATGAGAGTAAGGCAGAAAGTCCCAGGAGCACATGTGGCTGTGTGCCCATGTGTGTATGTGAGAACTTGTGTGTTTGGCTATGTGTCTGTGTGGTGTGTGGTGATATGTGGAGGGGGGGTGTATGGTGTCTATTTGATGTATGTGTGTGATGTATGTGTGGTGTGTGTGTACAGTGGGGGTGAGTGTGATGGATCTAAGTGTGGTGTGTATTTGGCATGTTAGTGTATGTGTGTGGTATGGGCTGTGTCTGTGGTGTGTTGTGTGGTATTTGTGAATATTGTATGTGTTTGATGTATATGTGTGGTATGTAGCTGATGCATGTGTTATGTGTGTGATGAGTGTATGATGCATGTGTCATATGGTGTGTTTGTGGTGGGTTTTATGGTGTATGTGAGTATTGTTTTTGTTTGATGTATACATGTGATATATGTATGGGGTGTATGTGTGATGTATGTGTTTGGTATGTATCTGATGTATGTGTGATGTATGTGTATGGTGTATGTGTGATGTATGTGTGTGGCATGTATCTGATATATGTGTCAGGTGTATGTGTGATGTATGTATGTGGTATATGTGTGATGTATGTGTGGTGTATATGTGATGTATATGTGTGGTGTATGTGTGATGTATGTGTGTGGTGTATGTGTGATGTATGCATGTGGCATGTATCTGTGTATGTGTCAGGTGTGTGTGTGATGTATGTGTAGTGTATGTGTGGTGTATTTGTGATGTATGTGTGTGGTGTATGTGTGTGGTATGTATCTGATGTATGTGTGATGTATGTGTGTTGTGTATGTGTGATGTATGTGTGTGGCATGTATCTGATGTATATGTGTGGTGTATGTGTGATGTATGTGTCTGGTGTACGTGTGATGTATGTGTGTGGTGTATGTGTGATGTATGTATGTAGTATGTTTCTGATGCATGTGTGGGATGTGTGTGGCAGAGAAGTAAAGATTGGAAAATGTCTCTGTGAGCAAGTGATAAAAGAAACCCCAAGGAATTCATTTCATGGAAATTCAGGGAAGTCATGTTGGGAAGAAAATAGAGAAAGAGAATGTTTAGTAGAGAAACTAACATGCGCTAAGACATGCAGTGAAAAAGAGTGGTATCATAGGAAAATGCAAATAATAAGGCTGATGGAGAGTACATAGGAAGTGGCTTATAGAGTCACAGAGGGCTGGGTGCACAACAAAGTGATTTTTCCTTTGATTAAAAAATCCTATTTCTTGGAATCTCTCTCAATAGCATGCTGACAAGGACTAATGTACACAATATTTATAATAATACAAAACTGGAAATGATTCAAATGCCATTCCAAAGAAGATTGAATACAATATGGCATACCTGTATAATTAAGAACTACACTACATACAAAGTGATTAAATAAATATAACAATGTTCAGAGAAGTGTTTATAGTAGGCCTTCTTTTACACATAAAAGAAGGGGTATGAACACACACACACAAAAGTTGTTTAACCTAATGCTAATAACATGTTCAAGTATGGGGATGGGTAGAGAGGGAATCAGGTTGGAGACATACATGTGCATGTACCTTGCTATAGTGCTTTGACCTTGGGGGAATTATGAGGAAACTTTGTATATAAAATATCAAACATATAAATGCAAAAATTTAAAAAGGAATCCTTATTTCCAAATCAGGTCATGAAACAATGATAAGCTTAGTATGCAAACATTTATAAAAGTGGCCAGTAAAGCAACTATTTTCAGGCTCTGAAATATCAAAAGGGTACAGCTGTGATCCTTGCAGAGAAGGGAAACACATGAGGTGAGAGTCACATTTGCTCTAGCTTTTTATCTGGGGCAGTTTCCATAAAACAAAACTGAGAAGTAGAGCCTTAACAGAGATAAGTGGGTGTCACTGTATAGAGAAAAAAAAAATAGATTGGCGCTCAAGGATTCTGAGGTTGCTAGAATTTGGGGGACAGGAAACAAGAGAAGAGAAAGCTATGCAGAGGAAACACTTCAAAAATCTCCGTAGAAGTCCCCATGAATCTCTGGCTGAATGGTAAGGTTATGTGGAAAGCGAGACTTCAACGAACTGGTCGGAGAATAGCTAATGAAGGAGAGTGAGCTAAAGAGGACATAAGCAGTCACCCATGCTGTGAAACATTAGAATTCAGGTTAGTTAGAGAGAGGAAGCCATATTTAACTTCCCAAACATTATTTGCAACCATTGAAAGGTTGGTAAGGAATAGGGCTGCTTAAGCTTTAGGGCTGTCTTGTCCAATATGGTGACCTGTAGCCATAGGTGGCTTTTGACTTTTTAAATTTAAACAAAGGGAAATGAAATTTTAAATTACAGGTATTTGGTCATAATAGCTATATTTTATATGCTTCATAGCCAAATGTGGCTAATGGCTTGTGACATTAAAGAGTGAAGATAAAAACATTTCCATCATCATAGACATTTCCATTGGATAGTGCTGATTTAGAATAAGTGCTATTCTGACACTGCCTTAACAAACTGTAAAACCAAGGCTGACACAAATAAACTGATCAGTAATGAAATACCTTCTGAAAGAAAATACAATACCCTTTAAAGGACAAAAGGTAAATTCATATTCTCAAAAATATAGCATTTACAATGTACAGCATGTAATAAAAAATATTAGATTTGCAAGAAGCAAGAAAATGACAATTATAAACAAAAAGCAGTTGATTGAATCGGTTCAGGAATAGAGATTTTGAAATTAGTATAAAAAACATTTATATAGTTATTACAAATATATTCTAATATTTAAAGGAATATATAGAGGCAATGAGCGTCCACATAATCCATTGTACACATTATTGAAGTCCCAAAGAAGAGGAGAGACAAAAATTGTGGCAGAAAAATTTATCTGAAGAAATAATGTCTGAAAAAAATTTCTAACTTTGGTGAAAACTATAAATTCACATGCTTAGGAAAGTTAATTAACTCCAATTAAGATAAATAAAAATACTTTAGTTTTATAAAGTATTAGGTATTTTAGGGCCAAATTTATAAAAACCAAAGGTGAAGAAAATAACTTAAAATAATCTAGAGGAAAAAAGACATTATATACTGAAATAATGATGAGAAGGATGGTTAATGTATAATAAGAAAAATATAAAAGAGAAAGAAAATGGAATTGCACCTATAAAGAGAAAAAGACATAGAAATATCTATCTAAAATTCTATATCAAGCCAAAAAATACCCTTCAAATAGTTTAATTTAATGGTTTTCTACATAAAGACCTTCAATAAAGGGGAATTTACATTTTGCTTTTTAATTTTCTTATATTTAGAAATATCTTAATTTCTGAATATAAGGTGAATAGTTATAACCTATTCTTTCATGTTTGCCCTTAAAGGTAATGAAATATCACCCCTCATCTTTACTTGTTCAAAGAAACCCAATACCTGTGGTAGATTCTCATTTGACCTGATTTTAGAGCCTTCAGTATCCTGATTATTCTCTTCTGAGTATATTTTCATTTGCTTATATCTCACTTAAAATGAATGTGATCCCAGAAATAGATGCCATTTTTATTTTTATTTTTGGAGGCAATCTCACTCTGTCACCCTGGGTAGAGTGCTGTGGCATCATCGTAGCTCACAGCCACCTCAAACTCTTGGACTCAAGTGATCTTCCTGCCTCAGCTTCTGGAGTAGCTGAGATTATAGGTGCTTGACACAAGGCCAGGCTCATTTTTATATTTTTAGTAGAGATGAGGTCTCACTCTTGCTTAAGTTAGTCTTGAACTCCTGAGAGAATCCAGAGATTCTCTCCTACCTGGGCCTCCCATACTACAGGCGTGAGCTACCAAGCCTGGGCTTGCCATCCCGTAAGGGTTATCTAACCACAGCGAAGTGTGAGGACATTCCTCACAAATTAATTTTTTTTTAGAAATGCATGTTACTGCAACATAGCTTTATGTAATTTGTAAAAAAAAAGTCAAACCCATGTATATTCATGTACACATACATAACAATGTTATTCTACTATTTGTTAATAGAACCCTCTTTGTCTTTTCAAGTTTTGCTGACACACTTTTGCTGTATCCAGTTTTAAGGTAAAACTTTTATTTTTGATGTCCTAAGTGTTGAATCTGAAGTTGGCTTTTGTATAATTTAATCTGATAAATTTTCGACTTAGTTACTCATCTGCATTTCTTTCTGAGAATTTTGTGTTTGCCAGTGAATTTAAACTTTCATTAAATTTGTTTTCTTCTTAATGTACAGGTTCTACTTTTCTACAGAAGTATTTTTTTTTATTTTTCTTTTTTTAAAACATCATATTAATGAATAATTTCATTTTAAAGATACATAGAACAGATTCTGGGGCACGGGGAATTGTTCAAGGGGGCTCAGTCAATCCAATTCATGTCTGGAAAAACAAATTAACTTTAAGCGGTAACCGACACTATCAAAGTTGATCAATTTAAGGGCTTCAAAAACTATGTCAGCTAGAAATCCAGGCCTTCACTTGAACACACACGAATACATTAGAATGCAAATGTGGAAAGCAAAGGGCCAAAACATGTTTTTCCTGGGTATATTTCCTTTGGTGATTCTACTTTGAGACTGTTAACTTGGCCTTGGCTCTCTTTTGAACTCTTGTTGAAAGCATGCTTATTTGACAAAGACATTTTTGTATTCACTGCACAGATTTTTCTTTTTCTAAAAAACAGATTGATTTTTTTTTCTCTATAAGGTGGGAAGTGAAATCACAAAGGCTTTAGCAGTTCCCAGGTGCTGTGGTAGCCTGCATGGGAGCAGGCTTTTTAGTAACTCATTGTCAGGTTATCTCACACCTGACAGCCGGACGCTTCTCCTCCAAGGCCACAGTCATTACTGAGCAAGGTGTGGGGCCCTTGTTCTATCACTTCCCTGTGGGTGGGGAAAGAGACGGCTGCCTGGGTTTCTGGAGAGGTGGTAAAAGGAGCATCGGACATGGTTCCCTGATGGTCTCTTCTCTGGAAGAAGTGCCAGGGAGCAAGTGGGGTGCCAGAAAGAAGAAAATGGGAAAATAATAGAACCCGAAAGGATAAAATTCCTTAGACAGCGTGGATTGGAGGTAGTATGGATACAGCATACAATCCCTATATCCTGTAGATGCTCCACAAACACAAGGAAGGGATTTTAAAATGTCTTTTGTTTAAGACAAATTTACATATGCTGAAATGGACAGTTTGTTTCTGTTGTTAGAAATGTGTTAGGTTAAAAATGCATAGTGTCAAATTCACCCTTTTAACCTTTCATAAAGCCCCATGGCATTACGTACATCCCCCTTGTTGGAAACGCACAGATCTTAAATGTACAATTTGATGAGTTTTGGCAAATGCATATACTTGTGAAACTAATATCTCTTTCAAGATATGGAACATTTTTATCACTCTGGAAAGTACTTTGGTGTCCATCTAGGGTAAAATTTAAATACTTACTTTTCTCCACTCTATAGTCTATTTCATTAAAAAGTGTAGAAAATTAATACAAAAATAATCACTCACCAAGGCAATTCAGAGCCTATCCTGATACACTGAATCCTTAAGTAAGACAATGATAGCAGTGAGAAAAAGCAAAAAGCACACACATACACAGAGAGAAGTAAAGGGGCTTTTATGACTGTAGTGCAATTAGAAATTTCATTTCGTGGTAATCGGAACATTTTCAAGGGCACTGTCCCACCCATCTCTCTTACTCAAGTTTAAAATAGTGTGGCATCAGCAAGCTCACACTTCCAGGCTTCTCTTACCTGGAAGATTTCTAAGACTGGTTGGACTGCTGAGACCACCACCATTTGAATATATCTAAGAACAAAGGGAGTGGGCTAAGAGGATTCACAGCACCATTTATCCCTAGTGAGAGTAATCTTAACTGCGCCTGTTGTTGATAATCCTAGAACCTGGATGAGACGTTGTTTCTTTGTTACCGTGGTGCAGATCTAGCTAGTCTTAGCATCGTGACACCGGTGGAGAGCACATCCTATGCCTTCAAAAGCTGCCTTCTGAGGGATGAGGAAGAGCTTTTTTAGTTATCTGGATTTAATAAGACAAAGGCCTATCCTTGCAGTTGATCCCCTGTTTGAGGACTGTTGGGTTCATTGCAGTAGACAGACTAGGAAATTAGATGCAGTGTCTGTTTACTCTTTTAACTTGGGGCCATATTTTCTGTGTGAGAGACTGTGAGACTGAGACTGGCTTCTCCTGATGCTGATGGAGACCCTTGATGCTGCAGGGTGGGCTGCTCCATGGGGTGCTTGGAGGAAGAGCTGCATAGACTGCAGGGCTATGCAGACATGGTGCTGGCGGTGCCTGGAATCATGCTCAGCGGAGCTCATCAGCATCATGTACTCCTGATGGAATTTTGCTTGACATCACATACAATGGCCATCCAGATGGTACATTTTCTGCTTCAATGTCCCAAAAACCCAGTTTATAGGTGACATATATTGGTTCTAGCAGAGGGTAAACAGGTGGCATGGAAATGGCCGAGGGCAGAGTAGGAACCAAATTGTAGCCAGGAACCAAATTGCAGCTAGGAACTGTTGCCTGGTGGGAACATATACAGCAAAGAGTTCCTAGTGACCTTTCACTGTCCTGGGGCTCATGACCCTCTAATTAGCGTAGTATAGAATAGTAGGTGAAGTTTTCATGAAAAATTCTAGAAGGACTCACGTAGTAAGGAAACTTTTATACATATATATATAACCTAACCTGTTATGTAACCTGTTATACCTGTTAAACATGTAATCTGTTACATAACACCAACCTGCTCATCACCCCAAAGATGGAATCAGCCACCATCCCTATCAGGAAAAGGGCAGGACACACTCGTGAGCCTATAAGAGACACTGTGTGCTCAGACTTGGGGGTCTTTCTGCACTCACAGAGAATGACCTGTCTCTACCTCTGAGATGTACTTTCACTTTGCAAAAAATGTGTGTGAGGCTGTGTATCTGTGATCATCCATCATCATTGACATTGGGAATGGGAGACCAGGGAACTTTAGGGAGACCTAACAGTGTGCAGAGGAGTCATTTCCTTTGCCGGAGGCTGAGATGGTATCTTACAACTTACTGGTTCGTAGCCCTCATTTCTAGGTGTACAGGCCTCAAGAGGCAGCACGGGTCAGTAACGGGCAGCTGGAATTGATCTTGCTGGGCTGCTTCTCCATGGACAAAATGAGCATCAAGATATTGGTAAACGTATAGACAAAGAGAGTGGGTGATGAAAGCTGTCTTTTCCTCCGTTGCTGCTTCCTTTGACAACTTTGAAAGATCCTTTCTGAAAGCTTTGGCTTAGAATTATATAGATATTTTTGGATGTACACTTGGTACTGGAACAGTTTCAGCAGAAAACAGGGGACATTCCCAAAACATGTAAGATGGAGAACATCAGAGAAATTTTCTCTAGGAAAAACTCTATTTCATTCATGAAAAGAAAAAAGAAAGAAAGCTTCTAAATTAAAAGACGTTTTCCAATGTATTTCTGAGAAACTGAGTGGCAAATAGATTACCCTTACTATATCGTAGCGACAATCCTCAAAATGAAGAAACAGCATGGAACTGAGTCATAAATCCCATGTTTTTTTTTTTCTTTCTCTTTTTAGTTGTCATGGCCTTTTTGGGGACCAGGGGATTGATTGTGTTTCTTTGTCTGAGATAATGACAGATTCTGGGCAGGGTCCAAGAATTACCAATAATTTATAATCAGCTACCCTGTAGGATCTTTGGAGAGAATCCGCTTGTGCTTCAGACTTGGGAAGTGAGGGGTGATGGCAGTGTGGGTAGAGTCATGATCAGCGTGGACTATTAGTACAGTGCTATGTTAACAAGGGGTGGACTGTAATCATTTTTTTTAAGTGTATTAATTTGGCTGGGTTGCATTCTCCAATTTCTCAATCAAACCCTAGATGGTGATATGATAGGATTTTGCAGATGTAATTAAAATAACTCATCAGTTGACTTTAAGGAAGGGAGATGACACTGGATAATCTGACTGGGCCTGATTTAATCATTTGGAAAGGTTTAGAGGCAGGACGGAGGACTCAGAGGGACACATGGCTCTATGCTGTATTCCTGGATTTCCACCCTGCTCTTGAGCTTCTCTTCCTGAACACCTGCTTGATAAATTTCAGGCTTTCTTAATCTTCCTCCAAATTATGTTAATTCCCATCAAAATCTCTTAAAACACATATCTCTTATGGGTTCTGTTTTTCCAGTGTGTGTGTGTGTGTGTGTATACAGCTTTTAAGAGTTTCTCTACTCACTGGAATTTTTGTTTATTTATTATTTATTTATTTATTTATTTTTATTAAATCATAGCTGTGTACATAAATGCAATCATGGGGTACAATGTGCTGGTTTTATATATAATTTGAAATATTTTCATCAAACTGGTTAACATAGCCTTCATGACATTTTCTTAGTTACTGTGTTAAGACATTTATATTCTACATTTAGTAAATTTTACATATACTGTTGTAAGATGCACCATAGGTGTGGTCTCACCAATTACTCTCCCTCCATCCACCCTTCCCCTTCCCCTCCCTCTACCCATTCTCCTTTTTCTTGGGCTATCATTGGTTGCATAGTAAGACAGAGTACATTGGATACTTTTTCTTCCATTCTTGAGATACTTTGCTAAGAAGAATATGTTCCAGCTCCATCTGTGTAAACATGTAAGAGGTGAAGTCGCTTTCTTTCTTTAAGGCTGCATAATATTCCATGGTGTATATATACCACAATTTATTTAGGCATTCATGAGTCAATGGGCACTTTGGCTTCTTCCATGACTTAGCAATTATGAATTGGGCTGCAATAAACATTTTGGTACATATATCTTTGTTATAATATAATTTTTGGTCTTCTGGATATATACCTAGTAGAGGAATTGTAGGATCAAATGGCAGGTCTATTTTTAGATCTCCGAGTGTTCTCCAAACATCTTTCCAAAAGGAATGTATTAGTTTGCATTCCCAACAGCAGTGTAGAAGTGTTTCTCTTTTTTCCACATCCACGCTAACATCTCTGGTTTGGGGATTTTGTGATGTGGGCTAATCTTACTGGAGGTAGATGATATCTAAAAGTGGTTTTGTTTTGCATTTCTCTGATGATTAAGGATGGGGAGCATTTTTTTCATGTGTCTGTAGGCCATGCACCTGTCTTCTTCAGAGAAGTTTCTCTTTAAATCCCTTGCCCACCCTGAGATGGGATCACTTGTTCTTTTCTTGCTAATACGTTTGAGTTCTCTGTGGATTCCGGTTATTAAACCTTTGTTGGAGACATAACCTGCAAATATCTTCTCCCATTCTGAGGGCTGTCTGCTTGCTTTACTTACTGTGTTCTTGAATGTGCATAAGCTTTTTAGTTTGATTAGGTCCCAGTAATATATTTTTGGTGTTGCTTCAATTCCTGGGGGTGGGGGTTGAGGGTGTCTTTCTCATAAAATATTTGCCTAGGCCGATTTCCTCAAGTGTTTTCCCTGCACTTTCTTGTAGTATTTTTATAGTTTTAGGTCTTATGTTTAAATCTTTAATCCAGGGAGAGTCTATCTTAGTTAATGGTGAAAGGTATGGGTCCAGTTTCAGTCTTTTACAGGTCGCCAGCCAGTTCACCCAGCACCATTTGTTAAATAGGGAATCTTTTCCCCACTGAATGTTTTTAATTGGCTTGTCAAAGATCAAATAGTGGTAAGTATCTGGGTTCATCTCTCGGTTCTCTATTCTGTTCCATACATCTACCTCTCTGTTCTTATGCCAATACCATGCTGTTTTGATCACTATCAATTTATAGTACAATCTCAGGTCCGGTTGTGTGATTCCTCCTGCTTTGTTTTTATTCCTGAGAAATGTCTTGGCTATTCAAGGTTTTTTCTGATTCCATATAAAACGAAGTATTATTTTTTTGAGATCTTTAAAGTACGACAGTGGAGCTTTAATAGAGATTGCATTAAAATTGTATATTGCTTTGAGTAGTATGGACATTTTAATAATGTTGATTCTTCCCAGCCTTGAGCATGGTATGTTTTTCCATTTATTAACATCTTCAGTTATTTCTTTTCTTAGAGTTTCATGATTCTCTTTAAAGAAAACGTTCACATCCTTTGTTAGGTAAACTCCCAAATATTTCATCTTCTTTGGCACTACTGTGAACTGAATAGAGTACTTGACTGTTTTTTCAGCTTGACTATTGTTTGTATATATAAAGGCTACAGATTTATGAGTGTTGATTTTGTAAACCAAGAGACTGCTGTATTCTTTGATCACTTTAAAGAGTTTTGTGCTAGAATCCCTGGTGTTTTCCAGATATACAATCATATCATCTGTGAAGAGTGAAAGTTTGAACTCTTCTGACCCTAAATGGATACTCTTGATCGCCTTTTCTTGCCTAATTATGGTGGCTAAGACTTCCATTACAATGCTAAAAAGCAGTGGAGACAATGGGCAACCTTGCCTGGTTCCTGATCTGAGTGGAAATGATTTCAGTATAACTCCAATCAATATAATATTGGCTTTGGGTTTGCTGTAGATGGCTCTAACAGTTTAAGAAATGTCACTTCTACACCAGTTTTCTTATGTGTTCTGATCATGAATGGATGCTGGATATTATTAAAAGCTTTTTATGTACCAATTGAGAGAAACATATGGTCTTTGTTTTTTAATTTGTTTATGTAATGAATTATATTTATAGATTTACATGTATTGAACCAGCCTTGAGACCCTGGGATAAAACCCACTTGGTCATGGTATATAATTTGTTTGATGTGTTGCTGGATTCTGTTTGTTAGGATCTTGTTGAATATTTTTGCATCTATTCATTAGTGATATCAGTCTATAATTTTCTTGTTGGGTCTTTTCCTGGTTTGGGGATCAAGGTGGTGTTTGCTTCATAGAATGTGTTGGTTATTATTCCATCTTTTTCTGTATTTTGGTAAAGGTTGAGTAATATAGATACTAGTTACTCTTTAAAGGTTTGGTAGAATTCTGACCTAAAGCCATCTGGTCCGGGGCTTTTCTTTTTTGGGAGATTTTGTATAGTTGACATTATTATAGAGCTTCTTATAAGCCTGTTCAACATTTTCACTTGATTCTAGCTAAGTCTTGGAAGGTAGTGTGCTTCTAAGTCTTGGTCAATTTCCTTCAGATTTTCATATTTATGAGAATAAAGTTTCTTGTAATATTCATTAAGAATTTTTTGAATTTCTGAGGAGTCTGTTGTTATTTTGTCTTTACCATTTCTGATTGATGAGATTAGAGATTTTACTCTTTTTTTCTCCTGGTTAGGTTAGCCAAAGTTTTATCTATTTTATTTACCCTATAAAAAAAAAACAACTTTTTGATTTATTAATCTGTCGTATAATTCTTTTGTTTTCAATTTCATTTAATTCTACTCTAATTCTGGTTATTTCTTTTCTTCTGCTGGGTTTGGGGTTGGAATGTTCTTCCTTTTCCAGTTACTTGAGATGTCCCATTAAGTTGTTACTTCCTCTCTTTCTGTTATCTTGAGAAAGGCTTGCAGTGCTATAAATTTTCCTCTTAGGACTGCCTTTGTAGTATCCCAGAGGGTCTGATAATTTGTGTTTTATTGTCATTTTGTTCAAAAATTTTGGCAATTTCCTTCTTAATCTCATCTATGACCCAGCTATCATTCAGCATAAGGTTATTTAGCTTCCATGTTCTTGTATGAGTATGCAGATTCCTGTTGTTACTGAGTTCAACTTTTATTCCATGATGGTTTGAGAAGATGCAAGTAATAATTTCTATTCTTTTAAATTTTCTGAGGTTAGACTAGTGATCTAAGATGTGATTGATTTTGGCTTATGCCATGGGCTGATAAGAAGAATGTGTATTCAGTTTTGTTAGAATGAAATGTTCTGTAGATGTCTGTTAAATCCAAATGCTGAATGGTTAAGTTTACATCTAAAATTTCTTTGCTTAGCTTCTTATTGGAGGATCTATCCAACACTGCCAAAGGAGTGTTAATGCTATTATGAGCTGGAGAAAATCAAGTTGCTCATGTCTGTTAGAGTCTCCCTTATCAATTGATGTGCATTCTGGTTGGGTGCGTAAATATTATAATTGAAATCTCATCATATTGAGTATTATCCTTAACAAATATGATGTGACCATCCTTATCTTTCCTTACTTTTGTTGGTTTAAAGCTTATTGTGTCTGTGAATAAAATTGCAACACTTGCTTTTTTCTGCTTTCCATTTGCCTGGAGTATGGATGACCATCCCTTCACCCTGAGTCTATATTTATCTTTTAAGGTAAGATGAGATTCTTGTATGTGGCAGATATTTGGCCTGAGTTTTTATATCCAGTCAGCCAACCTGTGCTTCTTTAGGGAACAATTTAAGCTGCTCACACTAATTGAGAATATTGATAAGCCTGGTAGAATTTGGGGTATTGAGTTTTTCAAAAGTCCAGTGGACATTTTTAATCCTTTCACCACTGTGGAAGTTGGAATTTGATCTAAAGTTTCTGAGTGAGTTTACTTTTGTGGTGGAGGATTGCACTGGTCCTTATGGAGGATAGGTCTGATAATATCCTGGAGAGCTGGCTTAGTTAGGTAAAATTTCTTCAACATGTGAATGTCATTAAAATATTTAATTTCTCCATCATAAATGAAACCCAGTTTAGCTGGATACAGGATCCTGGGTTGGAAGTTTTTTGTGTTAGGAGATTAAAAGTCAATGACCACCCTCTTCTAGATTGAAAGGTTCAGCAGAGAGATCTGCAGTTATTCTAATATTCTTCCCCTTGTAGGTTATGGTTTTCTTATGTCTGGCTGTTTCAGAATTTTCTCCTTCATTTTAACTTTAGTGAAGTTAATTATATGTCTGGGGGTTGTCTTACTCTATTCAGGTTGAGTCATGCTGGGGTTCTGAAACTGTCTGCTATCTGCATTTCAGAATCTCTTGGTATGTCTGTAAAGTTCTCCTTCATAAGCTCATGAAAAAGTGCCTCTGTGTTCTGTGAAGCAACTTCGTCACCTTCAGGATTTTCTATAAGGCAAATATTAGTTTTCTTTGAATTATCCCAAAGTTCTCTGAGAGAATTATATTTGCTCTCTCTTTCTCTTCCTCTTTGGGTGCCTGGTGACATTCAAAAGCTTTATCTTCAGTGTCAGAAATCCTTTTATCTGCTTGTTCCATTCTGTTACTGAGGGATTCTATTATATTTCTCAGATCTTTGAGGGATGCAATTTCTTGTTTCAGTGTGTCAAAATATTTGGTGATTTTATCTTTGAATTCACTGAATTCTTGATGCAACTTTTGAATTGCTCCTTGAATTTTGAATTCCAACTAAACCTCCATTCTATCAATCTTATTTGCAGTCCAAAGTCTAAATTCAATTTCTGACATCTCATCCATTTGTCTTTGAATAGGATCTTCAGTTATGTCTGCTGTATCAGTCCTTGGGGGTGTTGATCTACTCAGGTTATTCATATTACTGGAGTTTTCCTGCTGATTCCGCCCCACGATTATTTTACACCATCTGGCTAGATGAGTAGATAAGGTTAAGTTGGGTCGGGGGGCTCCTAGATTAGTGATTAATCAGCTCTTTACCCAAGAGCTGTGACTGGCGTCTGTATCTTTTCTCCTAGAGCTTTGGAAAGGAGCTGAACAGAGCTATGGCCTGAGACAGTGGTGGCTTAACTTGGTGTGGTGGGGCTAAGTGGCTCTGTCTTGTTTTCAGCTGCTCTCTGTCCTACCTTAGTGAATCAGTTACTCTGCCTTGAAGTCTCAGCTGTGGACAAATGCAAGCAATTATGTCACCCTACCTCTCATGGGCAACAACTGGAAAAGGAAAATCAAACCTTCCCACAACCACACATCTAGAGTACCACTTTGGATAGTCCTCAGGTAATTGTTACAGTCCAAGAGTTCCAAATCAATTGTCCCAGTCAGCACCCAATCTCTAGTGAGGGAGTTCAAAAGGTCTCTGGCAACTAGATAGCAGGGGTCTGCTGAGTATGACTTGTTCTGGTGCTCTGTGGAATCAGAAGGCCTCCCCCAGCAAATGAATTAGTCTGGGAAGGTTGATGCCTCCTTCCCCACCTTGTACTTCTGTCACACCCATTCACTAGTAACTTCACAGGGCTATGACCCAGTTCCCTCCAATGAGCAGATGCTCCAGGAGTTTGAGCCTGCCTGAGTAACAGAGAGATCTTATGTCTCCTCATCCAGGCCTCTGTACTCTGCCATCATTCAGCAGGGGAAGCTGAGGCCTGACAACCATGGGTGGTTAATGGAAACTGGGGTGGTTCACTGAGTTCCAGCCCCGCCCCTGATTGATGTTGCTGACACTTATATTTGCTCAGAATTTGTGATTCTGTCCTGGCTATATTCCCCTGCAGACCAGGAGCTGTTTGAGTTCACAGAATCTGCTACTCAGCTCCAGTCTGTGCAAATGCTCAGAGCTGGTGTTTCTCTTTCCCCTACAGTCTGTGTTGGAGCAGGTGTGGTTAGAGCTTACACTCAGCTTTCAGTTTCTTGCCTGGCTTTGTCTCAGCTATGATCCCCTGAGGGCCAGGTGTTTCTTAGGCTCACTAAGGCAGTCCTCTGGCTCAACCTCACTCTGGAAGTATGCCATCTCTGCGCATGCATCTTCAGTTCTCTGTGTTACCACACTCTTCCCAGGCTGGTACCACCTCAGGCATACCCTTTACTCACAGGGTTCGTGTTACCATCCCAGATCTATTCTCCCAATGTCTACCACTGGAGAAGATGCCTGACTTTCTCTGGTTGCCCAGAGAGACAGGAAGTGTCCTTCTGAAATATCCTCAGTGGTGTGAGCCCTATTGTTCCCGCTGCTGCTGCTACTGCTCTGTGCCCAGGTGGGCACCACATCTCCCTTTCCCATACAGTTCCTTCAGTCCACCATTTTCTCCTTACCCCTGTGCCACAGAATCAGCACGAACCTACAATAGCCCATGCTGTGTCCACACCTCTTGAGAAAATGCCCAAGAATCTGGACTCCATGGGGACACAGATTTCAGACCTAGGGGTGAGAGGGGAGGGGAGTGCAAAATTGCAGGTAAAGAATATATACAGTTTTATGCCTGGCAGGAGAGTGCCATAGCACCCTAGTAGGGGAAGGAGGTTCAGTTTTTAGAGGGTCTCTCCCATGGGATAAAATGGGAGGACATTTGAACTCTGATCATTTGTTTGTAGAAAGTATACTGTAGAAAGTATACATGGGGGAGGGGACTCCCATCCACTTGGCAATGGATTTTGTACCTTTTATTTGTATCCTTGGGGTCGCAGCTCTCCTCAGCAGTGTTGAAGTGCATTCTTCAACCTTCTCTCTTGGTTCAACTCCAAACCATCACCTTACTTGCTAAACTTCTGTCCTTTAACTCTCCTTCTGGATGGGATCCTCTGTGGAAAGCTGGCTCCAGTCGGCCATCTTGCTTTTGCCCTGAATTTTTGTTAATTTAATCCTTGTCATTTCCACAGATCTCTGAAGCCTCTAAAAATATGCTATTGCTATTCATTGAATTTATTTTTCTAGATGTTGTAGAAGGAGTTTTGGTCTCCTAGTATGTACTATAGACTTTCCCAACAGATATATAGTGGAAAAGAGGGCAGGAAAGGTATCCTACTTAAAATATGGATCTGGCATTATTTTTATATTAATCAAGTCTAAATATTTATATTCTGATATATGGATATAATTAAGTATGCCAAGTATTATCCAGGGGTTGATTCTAAAATTTTAAATTCAATATAAATAACATTTAGAGTTTTATGATGACTTAAATATTGTCTATTTAAAGTTAGGTAATGAGACTAGAGGCATAAAGAGAGAAATGTGACCCTGTGGAGCTGAACTTTTGACACGTGATGGGAGCACCCCCTACACCAAGTGCCAATGCTTTTTATGCTCATGAGTTTATAACTTCCATTTATTTCTTCAAGGTGAATTCTATTGATGCTGTTTTTTGTCTCCCACTTTGTTCTCTCTTATATTGGGGGAGGGATGTGTCTTAAATTATTTGTAAGGTTTTATGTGTGGTAAAGCTCCAAGCTCAGAGCTAACAAATAAATACCAAGGACAGGTGTAGGATATGGGGCTATCAAATGAGCAGGTACCTAAAGAATCACAGTCAGAACCACTGGGAATGTAGAAGTGGGATCTGGAGAAAGAAGCAAGGAAGAATCAGCGGTAACTAGATCTTCATAACAGACACAAAAGTAAAGAAGAAGAAAGACAGGTTTGATTACAAAAGAATATGGGAACACACCTCAAGGCACGAGGTGCCCTAGGCTATGCATTGAGTTCATCATATATTCAGAGACGTACATTCATGTTTCCCACAGTTATCTGAGAGCTCCTAGGACTTAGTGTCAGGGCTTTGGTCTTTGATTTCAGACCCTTATATTCTCCCATTACCCATCCTCCATTCTCCCATCCTCTTCCCCACCTCTGCCCCTTGTCTTTGCCTGAGACTTTGTCACAATTTGTCACACAAAGTTGGCACAAACGCCCCCTCAACTCAGTTCAGTTGACTATATGCTGCTAATTACACCTCCCAAAATTGTTTCACCTTTGCAAGAAAAACTTACCTTCTGTGGAATATTTTCATTTATAGAAATAAGCTCTTTGAAATACAATAGCAATGCTAAGCCTAACAAATACTTTCTCTGTATAAAGATAAAGCATTTATGGTTGATGTTTATAAGGATGCAAAATTTTGAAAAATGCTAAGAACAAATTTTTACTTTTAAAATGATTTAAAACTTGATTTTCATTTTCCACATTGGTGGTATCACAATTATTACAGCTCACAAAGATAAGGAAAGGCCTTTAAGAGACTCTTCTTGCTGAAATAGTGATTCTAGGTAAATAAATAAGCACATTTGAATTGGTAAAAAGGCTTTGAGCTATTCAGCTTAAAAATAGGCTTACCCCATTAAGATTATTACACTCAGAGGCATAGTCTGAAAAGAGCTTTCAAAAATGGGTTTCTTGCAAACTGTCATCAAATATTCATAGATAAAATAATTATGTGGACAGACAAAAAGGTGATGGAAAATTGAAGGGGGCTGACAATGAAGGGAACTGGATTAGATGGTTATATGAACTTTTTGAGAGGGAGATTTTTCAGACAGGGTTTGAATGAAGCTTAGACTCGAAAATTTAAACATCTGCTTTTATAGATCCCTCATCATTCTTGCCCTGCTGAATAAAGTGTATGGAATGAGGATGAGCTTGGGTAACAATTAATTGACTGTGATGGCATTTAATTCCCTTACACGTTTGTATTTTTCTCTGATTTCTGCTCTGTATCCTGTCTTTTCCTTACCATGAACATGAACAAGGCTATGTGGTATTTTTGCAGCCTCGATGGCGTCTGACATAGTTGAGAATAAGTGTCTCTGAACGGTACAGGCTGCTGGCTGAGAAGAACACCATATACTCAGTTTGTTATGTCCTTGCTCAAGGTCAACCCATAGACTTTTTAATTATTATTGTCTTACAGCTAACTGGGATGGGAAAGAGAGGGATTGGCAAATTTAACCAACTAAGTTATTTTGAGGATGAACATTTGATGATAGTATGTAGGAAATCCATTGCCAAAAGAACTTTGTAGAAAGTTCTTCCTATGTGAAGTTCTTCTTGTTTATATTTTCTAGTGCTTTCTTTGATAGTAGTTAGAAATCCTTACTAGGTATCTGCCCTTTACCCTACTTATTAAACCTTTCCAGTTCTTGTGACTCTGCCTTTTGATATAATCAAGCCTCAGTGTGTGAACCAGGCATCTCCCAACCAAAGCAGGCAATTTACATCCTGCATTGACTCCCACACTGAATCATCTAGTGGGTCTCCACCTGCATTGACTCCCACACTGAATCACCTAGTGGGTCTCCATCCTGACAGCACTCTGCTCGCTGAGCACAAACGCATCAGACACTGAAGGGAAACAAGTGCTTAAATCAAGGCTGTTGGAGAGCAGAAATTTGTTTTCCAAATTGTCAAAGATATCTAATAAGTTACAGAAAATATATTTATATTTTATAATATATTTTATTAAGGTACAAATATATAAATTTATGAAATATAAGTGCATTGTAAGGTATAAATCTATATGCATAATTCAATATACATAGGGATAATGATTCTATAACAATATTTACTGTTTACTAGATAATCTTCTACTGAACATATGAAGATGCCCTACATAAATAGGCCTAAAATCCATTTACATAAGAAGTGTGATATATTAAAACAAAGAAAATCTCACAGCACTGATAACAAAATGCTCTGTGTGAAATTTTATGTTACTAGAAAGATGAAGAACTATGAAATGTTTCCCTTGATCATTTGATAAGATAATAATATCGTATATTTTGTATCTATTAGGCATCACCCTTGGTTCTAGGAATAATTTTTTTTTTGAGACAGAGACTCACTATGTCACTCTGGGTAGGTGGCGTCACAGGTCACAGCAACCTCCAACTCTAGGGCTTAAGCGATGCTCTTGCCTCAGCTGCCTAAGTAGCTGGGACTACAGGTGCCTACCTCAATTCCTGACTGTTTTTTTTGTTGTTGTTGTTGCGGTTGTCATTGTTGTTTTACCTGACTTGGGCTGGTTCCAACTCACCAGCCTTGGTGCATGTAACTGCTGCTGAGCTGGAATAAAATTTTTAAAAGAATGTTTTTCCAACTAAGGAGTCAAGGAAATTGATGGTGACAGAGCCTTCAATTCTCCAGCATAGCAATCCCAGCCAGCTGAGGGTAGTACTTGAAAGCTGCCTGGTGACGATGGGGTCAGATGTCATCCAGGTGAGTAGATGTATGAGCTAAGTCCTTGTAGCCTTTTCTTTCTAAACCATGAATGTATTCAGGTCCATTCCTATAGGATTCTGGTAAGCAACATGGTCTTCACATTAAAGAGGAACAGGAGGTGCTAGTAGCTGATGACGGCTTTGTGTGTTATCTCTTCTCAATCTGATAGAGACTAGAGAGCCTGTGTGTAACTCCCATAGCTAACTCATTAATACCCAATGATGAACTTTCGGTTCCAGTAGTGCAGTGAATTAATTTGGATAAGAGTGTTGTCTTAGCTCCTTTAAATCACAGATGCTATTTGCAGATAATACTGTCTCTTCTCATGTTTATTCTCTCTTTGTCTGCTATGTGCTTCCCTACTTTTGCTCCCAATACATTTTAGGAAAATTCCAGCGTTGTTAGCAAGAGCTTACAATCTCCTGAGCCCAGAAATCAATCAGAGTACAAAAGAGGGCATTAGCTGTTAACTGATTTATAAACCAGCTAATAGATCCAAGGAAATGAGTTTCAGAAAAATATTTCTTATTTAAAAATAATTTATGATTTATAGGAGGGTTATCACCCTTCATCAAATTACCCCTAATGTTAGTGTCTTATGTCACCATAGTATAATGATCAAAGCCAAGAAATTAACATTGGTACAGTAAGCACAACTATAGGCCTTATTTAAATTTGACCAACTTTTCCAAATGTCCTTTTTCTGTTCCCACGTCCAAAATGGATACCAAGTTACATTTAGTTGTTATTTGTCCTGGGGGTAACTCAGCCTTTCTGTGTCCTTCATAACCTTGATACTTTTAAAGATTACTTCAAGAGTTTCTTTGAAGAATGTCCCTCAACTTGAGCTTGTCTGCTTAGATTTAGGACAGGCATTTTTTTTTTTTTGCCAACAATGTTGCACAAGTAGTACATCGTATTGGGGAGCATGGCACTAACATGCCTTTCCTCTGGTGACATTAACCTTGAGTGACATTAACCTTGATCCTTTGGTTCATGGGGTATCTGCTGGATTCTTTATTGTGAAGTTTTCTTTTTACCTTTATAATGAATGAGTATCTTGGGGGAGATACTTTGATACTATGAAAATATCTCATTTTTCCTCAAACTGATACTTCTAAATTCCAATCCCAAAGCACAAGTTTATTTCCCATGTTCCCTCACCCTTTGTTTGTAAGGTATATATTCTCCAACATCGTTCTCCAGCAAGGAAAAACTTATTTGTTCAATCCTATTATAAACATAAAATGGCCTCCGAATTGTTAAACCATACTCCTGTGAAAAAACAAAGATGTAATTAGATTATAGTACGGGGGCAGAGTTCTTTATGTCTTTAGCCTTAAAATGTCTGCTCAAAACCTTGTTTCCACAAGATTAGTTCTTTCCTTTCTCACCCCCCTCAGTGTGATTAAGGTGTTTATTCCTTTAGGTTCATATTATAGTTTGACTCTTTCCTTCCTCATCCTGATTGATTTTGACTGTTTATGTATTTTAGGTTATTTTGTGGTATGTGAAACCTTACTAAGGGTTTGAGAGTCAGAGCCATACGAGAAGATACATTTTGAATGTTGTTACTATTATTCCTTTCCTATCTTCTTCCCACTCTTTTCTTACTCTGGTAAGAAGGTAAGGTAACTGCTCTCTTAAATTTCTAGTTTATACTTTCTGTGTTTCCTTAAGCAAATGGGCAGATACATGTACAGTTTCCTCTATCTCTTTCTTTCTTACATGAAGGGGAGCCTACTGTGATCTCTTGTACTTTGCTTTCTTCCTTAACAGTACATCACAGAAATCACTGTGTTAGTTCATAGAGATTTTCCTCACTCTGTTTTATAGGTGTGTTGTGCTCCAGTATGAGAGGGTACCATAGTTTATTCAATTACTTTCCTATGTATAGGCACTTAGGTTCTTTCTGCAATTATAAATAACACTGTAATGAATAAATCATTGATATTTTTGAATGGTTGGAGGTGTGACATCAGTGTGTGTCCTCAGAAGCATGATGGCCAAGTTGAAATGTGACACCTGCTTTCTCACAGACACTTCAATAAGAATATGATGTCACATGTTTTAAATTTTTACCAGTTTGGTAGATGAGATATTGTATCTTGATGTTGTTACAATGTGCATTTCTCTAATTGTGTCTAAACACTTTTAAAAATACTTGATGGCTAGTTTTATCTTTTTTTTTTATAAATTGTGTATTAATATCTCTTTGCAGAAATGGTTATTTTCAACAGAATAAATCAGCTAGGAAAGCAGATTAAGGAACACTTCAGAGTTGTTTTGGATAAGTCTTTGCCATAGTTCCCTAGGTAACATTGTCTAGTTCAAAAGGAAAAAATTTCACTCGCAAAACAAGTCAATGGATACGTTAACATTAAATTGTTAGGTGATAAATATATTTATCTATATAGTGCTATAATGACAGTATCATCTTTAGATAAGTGGGGTCCCTATTTTGGGTCTCATACTTTACAAGGCTCAGAGTTGGTCCTTCTCCTGTCTATCCTATGGTGCCAAGAAGTCACACCACTCAGAGCCAGCAGACCCTTCAAGGTTATAGTCCTGATAAGTGGAACACTGTAATTTCATGCCAAACTGGTCCTCGGTCAGGTCCAGGGCCTGAATCCATCCTGTCAGGGAGAATTCATGGTAGGCCTCATGGATAGCAAAAGAATGTCTGTTTGAAGGTAATGAGGTGGGCCAAGCTTAGATGTGTGCCAATAATGTACACGCATACACAAAAAGATGGACTCTGGTCCCCAGACTTGTAAATGTTAGTGGCAGCACTATATGTTGAAATAGTCTTTAATAATGTATTTCTTTTAAATCTTTATTTAGGTTCTTGAGAAATTTGTTACTATAGGACGCCTCTAATCCTGAAGTATGAAACATGTAAGAGCAAATAACAACCATTTCAATAAGTAGCAGGGGAAATAGCGCCTTATAAAGAGCCAGATTGTAAAGAACCTAAAGGGAATGTTTAACAAAAAGGATGAGGATAAATGACCGACCATGAGTTCCCGTGGACACAGTGAGGGAGTTTCCCCTGAGGGAAGGCACAGGACGTGGAGGTAAAAGGTGAGTCAACTATGAGAAATGAATCCTGAATGTGAGGTGCTGGACTTGCTAGGGAAATGTTTAAATAGCTTTATTGAGATATAATTCATTTATCTATTTAAAATATACAGGTCAATGGTTTATAATATATTCATAGAGTTGTACAACAATTATCATAATGTAATTTCCTTATATTTTTCAAAAATTTAGTAACATTTTAATTGCTTCAGAAAGAAAGCTGTTACCCATTAACACTCATGTTCCATTCTGCTCCTTTCTAATCTCAGGCAAACACTAATCTGTTTTCTTTCTCTGTGAATTTGCCTAGTTTGGAAAATTCATCTAAGAGGAATCATAAAATATGTAGTCTTTTGTGATTGGCTTCCATCACTTAGCATAATGTTTTCAAGATTTATCCGTGATGTAGCACTAATCATTTTTCGTTATTGCTATTTGTTACTGCCAAATAATTTTCTGTTATGGATATACCACATTTTGTTGCATTCATAAGTTCATGGGCATTTGGGTTATTTTCACTTTTTGGCTATTATGAAAAATGCTGCACTGAATATTTCTATACGTATTTTAATGAGGGCATCTGTTTCCTTTCTCCTGTGTATATGTGCAGTCATGGAATTGATAGGCATACAGTAAACGTTATATAAATGTTCAAAAGATGGACTCGACATATTGACCCTATGTTAGTTAAATCTTCCCAATAGTTGGTACCCGTTAGTGCAAAAATCATATCTAGTTTTTTTTTTAATATAGTCCAAATAAGCATACTTTTAACCAGTTAGAGCTCTCCAACTTTGCATAGTATATGAAAGTGTTCCTAACACCTGATAGCCATAGGTAACATAAGTTCTGGACTGTAAAAGATTCCAGATTGTCACTGCCCTGAAGATTTCTCTGACCCAGCAATTCCCTGCCTTGCTGCTGAAGAAAATCATCTAGACCAGTGGTGGGGAATTGTGAGGCCACATGTACCCTTCCACATCCCCAAGTGCAGACTTTTGACTGAACCCAAATTTTATAGAACAAACCCTTTTAATAAAGGTCTAGATTCTAGACCAATAGCTTCCTCTTGATCTCTCTCTCCCCTGGAGGTGCCTTCTTCCTCCTCCCCTTCTGGGGACTGGCTCCCAAGCCCTTCTTTTTGGAAAATCTTATTGCTGTGCAGGCCTTCCCTCACATGCAAACTTGTCAAAAGCACCACCTAAATAAAATGTGTATATGCTACTATCATCTTATGGTTTTATCTTTCCTTATCATTGATCAGCCTCCCAAACTGCTTGAACTGGGTACTGGAACTCTGTGCCAACATTTTGAGGAACTGTGAAACCATTTCCCACAGCAACTGCACCATTTCACAAATCCACCAGCAACACATGAGGGTTTCAATTTCTTTACATCTTTGCCAAGACTTATTAATATCTTTTTAATTTTAGCCACCCTAGTGGGTGTGACATGGTATCTTACTGGGATTTTGATTTGCATTTCTCTAATACTTAAGGATGTTCAGCATCTTTTTATGTGCTTATTGGATGTTTATTCGTCTTCTTTGGAGAAATGTGTACTTAAATCCTTTGCCCTTTTTTAAATTGGGTTATATATCTTTTATTATTAAACTGTAAGAGTTCTGAATATATTCTTTATACAAGTACTTAATTGGATATATATTTTGAAGCTATTTTCTCTCATTCTGTGCTTTGTCTTTTTACTTTCTTGATGGTGCCTTTTCAGCACAAAAAGTTTTAACTTTCCTTTTCTTTTTCTCTTGCTCCTTGGTCCTTTTAACTTGCTTTGTTTTTCTCTTACTCCTGGAAACCATCGCCTAACTCAAGGTCATGATGATTTACTCTAATGCTTTATTTCTTACAGGGAAGTGTGATACACTTTTTGTTATGAATAATTTTTGGGTATCATGTAAGGGAAAGATCCAAACACATTCTTCTCCATGTGAATACTTAGTTGTCTGAATGTTACTTATTGAAATGACTATTCTTTCCTTAGTGAATTCTCTGGACAACTTAGTTGAAAATAAGTTGACCACAAATGAGAAAGTTTATTTCTGGCTTTTGATATTATCTATTATTTTGTATGTACATTCTAATGCCATTACCACTCTGTTTTGACTACTGTATTTTTGTAGCAAATTTTTAAATGGGAAAGTGTGAGTCCTCTTTGTTCTTCTTTGGCTTTTCTGGTTTCCTTCAATTCCATATGGATTTTAGGATTATGTCTATGTCTACAAAGAAAAGGCAGCAGAGATTCTGAAAGCAATTGCTTTGAATTTGTAGATCAATTTGAGGGCTATATTGGGTGATATTCACAAGAACAAGGGGTTAGGACTTGGGAAGGCACAATTCAACACCTAAAAAGAACTGTTGCCATTATATCAATATTATCCCATGAATATGAGATGTTGTTCTCTTTATTTAGTTGTTCCTTTATTTCTTTTACCAATGTTTTATGTTTTCTGTATACATGTCTTGAGTTTCTTTTGTTAAATTTATTCCTAAGTACTTACTTCTTTTTGATGCTACTGTAAATGGAACTTTCTTATTTTAATTTTCAGATTGTTCTTTGCTATTGTGTGGAGATGCTGTTTATTTTAGTATGTGGGTCATTACGAATGTTTTGAGATACACAAAAATCAAGAAACATAAAATCCACACAGATAGAAATAAATGACGCCTTCTCAGCGGCACTAAGTCAAACAAGTTGAAACTTACACGGGTAAGTCAGAAAGGATACCATTGACTGTGTTTCTTGGAGGCAAAGTACAGGACCAGAATACAGTCTGTCTCAAAACTTTTGTAGACATATAGTTATCTTTTATTCTGCCACATTGCCATACTCATTTATTATTTCCAACAATTTTTTCAGTGGGTTCTTTAAGATTGTCTATATTCAAAGTCATTTTACCTGCAAATAGAGATAGTTTTACCACTTCCTTTCCAATCATATGAATTTTAGTTATGTATTTATTTTCTGGCTTATGTTTTGGAAACTCAAATATAATGTTAAATAAAAGTGGCAAACATTGCCTTCTTTCTTATCCTTGAAAGAAGGTATTCAATCTTTCACTAGTAAGTATCATGTTAGCCGTAGGGGCTTTTAGTAGATGCTTTTCATCAGGGGAATTCACTTGGCATTATTCTTTAAATGTTCTGGCTAATTCATCAATGAAGTCATCTGGAGCTGAACTTTTTTTACATGAAATTTTGAAATTATTAACACAATCCCTTTACTCATTATTCTATTCTGACTATATATTTTTTCTTGTGTCAGTTTCAATATTTTGTGTCTCTCTAGGAATTTGTCTACTTCATCTAAATTACCTAATTGATTTACTGGGAATAATCATTCCTTGTATTCCTTTATAATCTTTTATTGTTCTTTAAGGAGGGGGTGATGTCCTTTCTTTCATTTCTGATTTGTGAAAATTTGAATCTTCTTTATTCTTTTGGTCTCTTTAAACTAGGGGTAGGGGAACCTATGGCTTTCTAGTTCCTTAAGTGCTGTCTTTTGACTGAATCCTAATTTTATAGAACACAATCTTTTATTTTTATTAATACATTCATGTTCATCTTTTTAATTTTTATTTTATTTTTAAAATGAAGGTGTTTAAAATGCCAAAGAATAAAATAAGTTTCAACAAAATAATCCTTGCAGATTGACTGGGGAAATTAAAACATCAGTAAGCCATAATGGTTACAATCATGATTTAGTTCTATCTTCCCCATATGACTGGTACCACTACTCATGAAACTGGTTGATGAGAATTCATAAGGGTCTGTTTTCAACTTTTAATAGCTGTGCACTGTGTTTCTGTTTGAAGTGGAATTGGTGAAAAGTTGCATGGTTCAACAGTCTTTTTAAATTCTGTCTGCTTAACAGCCCATAATTTTTTTTTTTTTTTGAGACAGATTCTCACTATGGTGCCCTTGGTAGAGTGCTGTGGCGTTGCAGCTCACAGCAACCTCAAACTCTTGGGCTTAAGCGATTCTCTTGCCTCACCCTCCCAAGTAGCTGGGACTACAGGAGCCCACCACAACACCCGGCTATTTTTTTGTTGCAGTTGTCATTGTTGCTTTAGCTGGCCCAGGCCAGGTTCGAACCCACCAGCTTTGGTGTATGTGGTTGATGCCCTACCCACTGAGCTGTGGGTGCTGCCAACAGCCCATGATTTTGATACAAGATTCTCCCATTCAGGGCTGGTCAGGGACCCCCATTTTCTAGGCCTGGGCAAACAGACTTTTTTCCTCCAAACTGCACTCTTTGGATATAGGAAAAACAGGAGAAAAGTAGTTTCAGTGTTTCACATAAGCCAGGCCTCTTCCAGAGTGGACTTGCTGCCACTTTTTCCTGGAGCTGGAAAGCCTGAATTCGTTTGTTAATACACTCATTCATTTGCTGATCAACACTGAATCTGCCAAGTCCCAAGTCCTGGCCAAGGGTAATTCTGAAGACCTTCCTATTTATGAAATATAAATAGATAAAAGACTTGCGTTGGACTTTCTACTTGGGTCTCCCCAGTCTGCCAGAGGCTCCGGTGCCTTTCATTTCATCTGTATTCCTTTCTGTCTAATAAATCTTATCTTATCACTGATCTTTGTGGTCCATGGGTTCCATTCTTTGAATCTCTGAGACCAAGAACCTGCTGAAGAAAGAAATTCCATCAAAGGAATGCTAAAGAAGAAAACAATTTTTTTTTAATGAGAATTGTGTATTGTAATGTCATCTTGTTTCTGCTAATAATAAGATGATTTGCTTACCTTGTGATAATGCAGTATTAACATTGAAGAAATTAAATGCTCATTGGCATCGTAACACTCATAAAAACCACAAATACTTTAAATTAGAGGGAGAGATGCAAAAGGTTGTATTGCTGAAACTAAAACATGAAAAGCAAAAGCAAAGGCAATTCTTTCAAGCAGCAAAAGACCTGGAAATACTGCCACTGAATCAACTTATAAAGTAGTTGATATACTCAGGAAAAAAGGGAAACCATTCAGTCATGTACAAATTGTGAAATAATACATTGCCAAAGATGTAGTATGCTTAGATCCCAATAATGTTTCAAAGTGCAAATTAACTGCCCTTTTCAAGGAGAACCATAGCTATCAGCAGCATGAATTAGCTTTTAACTGAACAGAACAACTTCATGCCATAACTCAAAAGGAAAATATATTATTATTCAGTTGCTATGGCTAAATCAACTGATATTACTCACTTGGCATAGGTTTTATACTTAATTAGAGTCATAACAGAAGATTTTCTTCACTACCAAGAGTTACTTGCTTCGGGCACTTCCATGAACAGAATATGGAGAATGCATATCTTCAACAACTTTTAAGATAAATGTTGTGAATGTGGATTGAATTTAGTTAACTCAGATGTACAGATGGTCCACCTGCCATGATAAGAAATCAGGGTTTATTGCACAGATACAAAAAAAAGTATAAAAAGATCCAGACTCTCTCATTGCATTTTATTGTATCTTGCATCCGCAATACGGCTATGCTAAAGCTACTATTTTCAGTGACACTTTGCAACAAGTTTTAAGTATTGTTAATTATTTATGAAATATTGAAGAATGAGGCATTCAGTGTGGATTTACCATATCATTCTGAAGTGCACTGGCTGTCATAGGGACAGATGTTAGCCAAAATTTTCTCTCTGCATTGACAGATAGTTAAATTTTATGAAGAATAGACCAGCCATGTGAATTGATGAAAGAAGATTTCTGTAGTTATGCAGCATTTCTGGGTGATACCTTTTCAAATGAAAACAACTTGAATATTTCTTTGCAAGATAAAACAAAGTCTATGTATGATATGTGTCAAAAAAATTCCAAGCATTTTGAAACAATCCTTTCAGCATGAAAAGTTTCCCCACTTTTTATCTTAGTTAACGATATGTCTATTTTATCAATCTTTTCAGTGACCAATATTTGGATCCATTGATTTTCTCAATTTAAAAAAATTAGCAAACAAACATCCTCAGCTCTATTCCATTCATTTCAGCTGTAGTCTTTCCTTTTTTTCTGCTTGCTTTGAATTTACTTGCTCTTCTTTTTCTAGTTTAATAAGGAGAAAAGTTAGTCTATCAAGTTGAGATCTTATTCCTTTTTGATATCTGCATTTATAGTTATATATTTCCCCTCAAAGCACCACTTTAGCTATGGATAGTGCCTTTCTAATTTCATTTTGGTCTATGGCTTTGTTTAGTCTTCTGATTTTTTAAAATGGTTAATTTTAAATGTTTTGCTGGCATTTTCATTGTTCTTGCAAGAGGCTGGTCCACCAAAATTTTCGGTCTCCCATTCTGGAAGTTGGTCCTTTCTAGGGTAATTAATATAAGCAGACAAAATTGGCATGTGTGATTAGTCCTGATAATCTCAAGACACGACAGAACAAAGAGAAATGGTGGAGAGGCCTAGAAGTGTCAAGGGGAATGGAGAAGAACTTTTCTAGAATGAGAAAAACTTCTGGGCCCTCCAGAATTCAGCTTTTGAGGATAAGAGTTTTGCCAGATGAAATTATTTCTGAGATGCCTAGCAGAGGAGGAGTGGTAGTTATTTACATGGTTTAAGGGTCTAGAACTGGGTAATAACTTTCTACATTAATCTACCACATTTCAGTCTGGGGTGGCAGTGGTATGAAATAGACAGATGCCTACAGTGTCCTACTAGGTACAACCCTCTTCCAGTATTTAATATGTTAGGAGATGGGTACATGAGCAGAGAAATTACCAACTGGAGGAGATTGGTGTTACTGATTAATTGATATAACTCATCTGTTATGATCTTTAACCACAAGCGTGAACAAAGTTGATGGTATAAGTAGAAAGGAATTATAATTGGGATCTAGAAAATGTTGGCTAAGAATACTTTTTGTCTGATAGTTAGGGAACCTGTATTAGGAAGAAGTGATTGCAGTTATTATATTTTGTGTTGGTGAAATCTTACATGGAAAAGTCAGATGTCTGCCTTAGGGATAGGGAAGCCCCTTTTAAAATTTAGGGGCTGGACAATTAACTTTCTGAAGTCATGCTAGAAAAAATGCTATATGTCTTATTGCTAAATATCACTATGGTCACAGTCAAAGCACTTTCCTTGGGAAGCTATGCACTGATGCCAGTGTCTGGTTCACCCTTTGAAGCAATTTTGGAATTCTTTTTCTAGCCTGGCTATCAGACGTGTCATAGTATGAGGTCTGACAATTAAGTTCTCAATTCATCCTAAATAGAGATATATACATATATATTATTTACATATATCATATATATACATGTATACATATGTGTATATATACATATATTATTTACATACACACATAAATAATATACATACACATATAAGTATAATATATATACACGCATATATTATATATTACATAATATATACATATATTTGTATATATTATACACACATATACTGCATATAATATATTATACACATATGTTATATATAATATATACACATATATCATACACACATATATTATATAATATAATTATACACACATATATAATGTATATATATTAAATATAGCATATATGTGTATATATATTATATTTATATGTAAGTATAAGTAAAAATATAATACTTATATGTGTATGTATATTATATATGTGTGTATATATAGAAATATATATTATACGTATACACATATATATATATAATAACCATTATATATGTGTGTCTGTGTGTGTGTATATATATATAATACTTCATTGCTGAATATGACTATGGCCACCTCCAAAGTACTTGCCATGTGGGCCTATGCAGTGATGGTAGTTCCTAGTTTTCCCTTCAAAATACTTTTTTCCTTGGGATGAGTTAGTGAACTCAATTCTTAGACCTTCACATGGCAGCACTCTAATTGTTATTCCAGAAAAAAAGTTCCAAAATTGGAACTATGTGTGCTATAAAGTTCATCATAATGATGTACAATATTTTATCAAAGCACAGATAATGATAATGAAGAACTGGAGGCTTTATTCTACTGGACATTTTTCATCTTCTTGGGAAAGGCTCAAAAAATTATTATAAAATTAAAGGCCAATGAGATTAAAAAGCTATGTAGCTAGGTTAGCTTTGTTCTTGAAATCAAATTTGCTCCTAGGCAGAAGGAAAATTTACAATAAGAATTTGAAAAGGCCTCAAAGTTTGACATAAGAAAAAGTCTTTAGAAGGGAACAGACTCTCAGAAAGAAAGGGCATCTTACTCTTGCAGACAGTTCAGGAATGGCAAGAGGCAGAAAAGGAAGAATGGCATGCCAATAAGAGAAATAACCTTTCTTTTAGTGGAAGATCTAACTTGTACCTTCTGAAAGGAAGCAGAGGAATGATAGAGGTAAATTAAATACCATAAACACTTCCCATGAATAGAGGGAAAACATATTGGCAGCAATATATGTTTGAGCAGAAGAATGAAAATGCCTTGTGTAGAATTCTGGTTATAATATAAACACAGAGAAGAGAGCTAGACTTATATAAAATACAAATTCATACACTTTGCACAAAAGTTCTGGAGTCCTCATCTCTCAATAGACCTTCTGAGTGGACCTCTGGATCATCTCACTTTATAGTGAAAGACAACATAAAAATATTTAAATTGAATCACATAAAGTTAAAATTAGGGGCATTGAATTAAAGTTAGAGTTGTTTTTTCATTTTGCTCTTTATGAACTAAAATAAATTTTCATCTCTTTAAAATAACGTATCTATAAGATATTTTTATAAGTCTCATAGAAACCATAATGCCAAAGGTGATAATATTTGCACTAAAAATAAAAAGTAACAAATTAGAACATACTGCCAGAGAAAAATCACTTAGTGATGAAGGAAGATAGTAAGAATGGAAAAAAGGAAAAGAGGAGTTATAGAACAACCAGAAAACAAGCAACAAAATGTCAGTAGTAAATTTTTATTCATCAATAATTATACTGAATGGAAATTGTCTCAATTCTATAATTAAAAAGCACAGAGCATTCCTAATTCTATATGAAATCAGCACATTGTACCCCATAAATGCGTTAATGTATACATGATCTATGTGTTTATGATTTAATAAAAAAAGTAAACATGAAAAAATAAAGATGAATATATGAGATATTATTATGTCATCCAACTATTGCAGAATGCACCATGCATGAGCGCATGGAACATTCTTCAGAATACACAAAAAGTCTTAACCAATTCAAAAAATTAGAACTCATATTACATATCCTTTCAACCAGAGTGGAAAGAAGTCAGTAACATCAGATAGTACATAAGTATGTAGAAATTGAACATGCTCCTAAATAACCAATGGATCAATGAAGACATCAAGAAGAAAATCAAAACATTTTTTGAAACAACTAGAAATGGAAATATAACATACCAAAAATCTATGGAATACAGCAAAATAAATACTAAGAGTAAAGTTTATAACAATAAATGCCTAAATCAAAAAAACAGAAAGACTTCAAATAAACAACCTAATAATACAACTCAAGGAGGTAGAGAAGCATGAACATGCCAAACCCAAAATTAGTCCAAAAAAAAAAGGAATAATAAAGATTAGAGCAGAAATAAATGAAATTGAGACTAAAAAAATAAAGATCAGTGAAATGAAAAGTTGAACAAAATGAAATCAACAAAACTTTAGCTAGACTAAGAAAAAAGAAAGAGGAGACCCAAATAAATAAAATAAGGAATGAAAAAGATATAACAACTGAGACCTTAGACATGCAAGTATCATTGGAAACTATTATGAACAACTATATTCCAACAATTTAGAAAACCTAGAAAGAATGGATAAATTCCTAAATACATACAACCTACCAAGATTTAGCTATGAAGAAAAGAAAACCTGAACAAACCAATGATGACTAATGAGAGTAAAACAGTAATAAAAAGTCATTAAAGACAAACCAAAGACCTGATGGTTCAACTGTTCCATCACTGAAAGAACTTCTACCAATTCTTCTGAAACTCTTCAAAAGAATTGAAGAAGAGAGAAAATATTTATAAATTCATCCATGGGTCCAGAATTACTGCTATACTAAACCCAAGACAACAAAAAAAGAAAGCTACATCAGGCAATATTCCTGATGAATATAAATGTAAAATTCCTCCATAAAATACCAGCAAACTGAATTCAACAACACATTAAAAAGATAATTCACCATAAATAAGTGGAATTCATTTCAGGGACACAGAATGGTTTAACATATAAAAATCAATAAACAAGATACACTGCATTAATAGAACTAAGAACAAAAACCAGGTCATTCTTTCAAAAGTGATGAAAATAGATCAAATAAAATTTAGCATCACTTCATGATAAAAATCTCAACAAATTCTGTGTATAGGAATAACATGCTCCAACATAATAAAGGTCATATATCACAAACACACAACTAACATTACATGGCATGAGGGAAAATTGAAAACATTTCCTATAAGGTCTGGAACAAGGCAAAGATACTCACTTTCACCACTTTTATTAAAAATAATACTGGAAGTCCTGGACATAATAATTAGGCAAGATAAAGAAATGAAGGGCATTCAAATTGGACAGAAAGAAGACAAATTAGCCTTGGTTGTGGATGACATCATCTTATCCTTAAAAATACCTAAAAACTTTACAAAAACAGACAAAGAAACAAAAAACCTGTTAGAACTGATCAATGAATTCAGTAAAGTTACGGGATACAAAATCAACACACCCAAATCAATAGCATTTATACATGCTGACAGTGAACAATCTGAAAAGGAAATTGAAAAAACAATCTCATTTATAATAAATACAAAGAATATAAAATATTTAGGAATCATTTTAACCAAAGAAGTGAAAGATCTATATAGGGACAACTATATAATACTGATGAAAGAAATTGAAGAGGAAACAAAAAGATGGAAAGATATTCCATGCTTATGGATCAGAAGATAGCTATCATTAAAATGACAATTAGACTCAAAGAAATTTACAGATTCAATGTAATCCCTATAGACATGCTAATGACATTCTTCACAGAAATTGAAAAACACAAACCTAAAATTATTTGGAATTACAAAAGACTCCAAATAATCAAAGCAATCCTGGACAAAAAGAACAAAGCAGAAGACATCACACTACCTAACTTCACAACATACTATCTATATATACATATTATACATACAAAGTTATAGTAAACAAATCAGTATGACATTGGAATTAAAACAGATACTCATATCAATGGAACAGAATATAGAACCAAGATATAAATCCACACATTTACAGCTAACCCATTTTTTAAACATTTTTATTTTATTTATTTATTTATTGTTTGGGATTCATTGAGGGTACAAAGAATTATGTTACGCAATTGCATTTGTTCGGTAAATTCCCTCTTATAATTTGTTCTGAGCCAACCCATTTTTGACAAAGGGGCCAAGAACATACCATGCAGAAAGGATAATCTCTTCATTAAATGGTGCTAGGAAAACTGGACATACATATGCAAAAGAACAAAATTAGTCCCTTATCTCTCACTCTATATAAAAATCAAATCATAATGGATTAAAGACTTGAATATAAGACTCGAAACTACTAGAAGAAAACACCGAGGAAATGATCTAGGTCTTTGGTCTGGACAGAGATTTTTTGTATAAGAGTTGAAAAGTACAAGCCAGTACAAAAACAAACAAGTGGGATTACATCAAATTAAATTGCTATAGCAAAGGAGAGAATCAACAAAGTGAAGAGACACTGAGAATGAGAGAAAATATTTACAAACTACGTATCTGATGAGAGATTAATTACTGAAATATATAGGGAGCTCAAAACACTTAATAGCAAAAAAAACAAAAACAAAAGCAAAGCAGTATATGATTAAAAGTGGGGCAAATGATCCGAATAGATACACGTTTGTGAAAAGAAGACATATAAGTGACCAATAGGTATATGAAAAAATGCTCAACATCACTAATCATTTGAGGAATGCAAATCAAAACCACAATGAAATATCATCTCACCCCAGGTGGTAGGATAGCTTTTATCAAAAAGGCACAGGGAATAACTGATAGTGATTAGCATGTGGAAAAAGAGGAAGCCTCATGCTGTTGGTAGGAAGAGAATAATTTGCGTGGATAACAAAATAAAGAAGAGACAAATATTAAGAATGATGGATATGCGAATTATACTGATTGAGTTTTACACCCTATATAAATGCATTGAATTATTATATATACTCAAACAAATAAAATAAACAAAATAAGGCTAAAATTTAAAAATGGATCTGAAAGTAGGATAGGCCTCCATGTTTGTTTATTTGCAAACTCATTCTCAAAACAGTATCACACCTCATTGCTAAGTATTACTATGATCATTTTTGAAGTATTCCCCTTGGGAAGCTATGCACCAATGCCAATGCCTAGTCCACTTTTAAAAGTAATTTTGGAACTGTTTTCTTGGAGGTAAGAAGTGAAGCAGACCCTACTATACTTGGAAGTTGCTACTGTTGTTCACGCAAATCATTTCTGCTCTCCTGGCTCACATTATTGGCATGGAACAGCAGATGGTTTCTCTAGCACAAATGGTCACCTCCTCCTTCAGCTTTGCTTGTTTGCTTATTAACCTGGGATAGGTGTGTATGTATGTCTGGTGAAAAACATCACATGCACAACATTACGGTTGGATGCTGTGAGAGACAGACACAGGTTACGGATTGTTTTTATGGATTCCAGTTTTATTGTAGCTTTTCTCACTTCACATACAGCCTTTCTTCTTCTTCTTTTTTTTGTTTTTTGTTTTTTGTTTTTTGTTTTTGTTTTGAGAGCCTCAAGCCGTGACCCTGGATAGAGTGCTGTGGCATCACAGTCCACAGCAACCTCCAATTCCTGGGCTCAAGCGAGTCTCTTGCCTCCGCCTCTCAAGTAGCTGGGACCACAGGCGCCCACTACGCAGCCTTTCTTCTTAACAGCCCACACTGCTCACCTGCAGGGACTTCATACCTGCCACCAGATGCAGAGGCAATAGCCCTTCCCTGGTCTCTTCCTCAGCTCCCTTTCATGATCTCTAGTTGACTTCTTCTCTATGGTCCCCTGACCTCCCACTTCTGGATGCTTATTTTTCCAGCTTCTACTAGAATTATGGGGAGTTAATCCCTATGCTACATTCTCTATCCTATATCCATTATACCGTTATATTTCTTCTAAGGAAACTTGACTGACGCAGTCATCACCAAAGTGAGGGGCAGCTTCCTTCCTAGTTACACAGTGGCTGTGCCACATATAGATGTGATAACATACAGCAGGAGAAGTGTGGCTGGGTTGAAGTTCACCTCCCTAAAGTGCTTACTTTCAATGAGGTCAGATGTTAGAATAAAATCAGAGGTCTGCCAATAGGAAGGAAAGAGTTTATGGCTGTTGGGGAGGCTACCAGTGAATGGAATTGCCGCTGTTTATGGAAATACTGCTGTTTTATAAAGTCTGTAAGAGTGGAAATTGTACTTGATAGTCCGGTGTCTTTTGGATGTTGAAATTTTGATATATAGGACACATGGCAAATTTAGAGTAGGATTCAGCTCCATCAGCTCCATTAGCTCCAGCTGAAGATGGCATGGGCTGTTGAAGAAGGTGATAAAGAAGGCAAGCACAACATGCAGGCATCTGAGTGGGATGTTTTGGCTTAAATGAAGAAAAAGAAAGAAACTGGATAGATTTTGGAATTTCAGTTTCTTTGGAAATGTAATGTCCTAAGTGGATGAAGTATTTTACATAGGGATATTCCTCCCCCCTTTGTAAAGAGAAAACAGGACTTCCATTTTTAGAATTATTATTTTAGGCTAATAGTTTCCTTATTTTAGGCAAATAGGTAGGATTTAGATCATCTTCTGTTCATTGTCATTTTAGTTAACATATTGGATAGCAGAGCAAGGTATACTTTGAGATGGGAATAGATTATGGATTGAATTTTCTGCCTAGTGGATAGGGTGCCCTTCAAATGAAATTAATTATTATCCTTTCCTAACCTATATATAAAACTTTTATTTTCTTTTTAAGACAGAGTCATACTCTGTCACCCTGGATAGATTGCTGAGGCATCATCATAGCTCACAGCAACCTCAGTCTCCTGGGTGTGAGCAATCCTCTTGCCTCAGCCTCATATGTAGCTTGGGCTACAGGCATCTGACACAACTCCAGCCTAGTTTTTCTATTTGGGAGTAAAGACAGGGTCTAGCTCTTGCTCAGGCTGGTCTTGAACTCCTGAGCCCAGGCGATCCATCTGCCTTAGCCTCCCAAAGTGCTAGGACTACAGGCGTGAGCCACCATGCTCACCCATATAAAACTTTTGTAGGACAATATAACTCTCATCTTGCTTATCTCAGGTAAAGGCAACCACCCAGACGTTGGGCAGGACTCCATGGCTCCTCCCTTGAGGGGCAGCCATTCCCACAGTTGGCCACAGGCTCAGCTCTTGTGCATATCCGAATATGGATCTGAATGCGGGAGACGCATGTCTCTCTGCATCTTGCCCTTCTTTCTCCACCCCTTCCTTCCAACAGAAGGGGAAAATAAGATTACCCAGATGATGAGCCATGTTTGCAGAGGGTGGGTTTATCTTAGCACACTGACGTTTTGGACTGAAAAACTATTTGTTGTGGGAGCTACCTCGTGTTTTGTTGGGTGCCATGCAGCACACCAGAGCTATTCCCACTAGATATCAGTAGTACCTCTACCCCAGTCAGAAAAATGAAATACATCTCAAGACATTGCCATATGTCCCCTTGGGGAAAGAATCAACCCTGGTTTTTTCTCACTGAGTTAAAGAACATGTGCTTCTCTGTCTGTGTATCTTTTGCTCTGTATGTCAATACTATGGAAGTCAGTCAAGAGGCCCTTGAAGCCTGGCCATGTTTTTTGCCATGGCAGAGATTTGTTGTCCATCTAACAGACATTCTCATCCTCCAACCAGAACTCAAGTGTGAGAGATCATTTCCTGATTCCCTTGCTGATATGGATAGCCAGTGAGATACAAGCAGAAATTATTGATCTGGGCTGCCAGGACAAGTTTTCAAGAGAAACAGTCACCTTCAGCAGTTTGTGTTTTATTCTACTCTCCATCCTCCTTCTTCCTGTTTGGACTGTAGATGGGATGGCTAGACTTTTAGCAGATGTCTTGTTATCATGAAGTGCTCTGGAAGATCCAAGATACCTGCTATCAGTAACAAGGGGTACCCTAAGAGCCCTGGACTTATTACCACTGGATCATATATTATGATAGCAAAAACAAAACCCAGACTATGGACACAGGTGAGGTATAAAGGAAAGACCTCAGAGAATTGCACAAGAAGTTTTTTGTCTAGGTTAGAAGTGTCATAAATAACTTCCGCCTTCATCTCATCAACCAGAATGGCTGTGTGGCTGCCACTATCTGCAGGGGAGCCTGGAAGATCTCACATAGCTACATAAGGAAGAGAGGAAAGGAATTTGATGAGTGTTATGGTTGAATTGTGTCACTCCAAAAGATACAGTATATGGAAATTCTAATCTTTAGTATCTTGGAATGTGACTGTAACTGGATATAGATAACTCCAAATGTGATTAGTTGCAGTGAGGCCATAATGAGGTAGGAAAGTTCTTAATCAAAGATGACTAATGTTCTCAAAGAAGAGGAGAGACACACAGGCCTGTGATGACAGTCAGAGGGGGTGATACATCTACAAGGAACTTTCAAGGATTTCTGGCAAACACCAGAAGCTGAAAGAGACAGGGAAGGGTTCTCGTCAATAGGTTTTAGATGTGGTGTGGCCCTGGTTACATCTTGGCTTTCAGACTTTAGCTTCCAGAATAGGTAGTCAATAAATTTCTATTATTGTAACTGTCGGGATTATGGTGAAACCAGCTCTTTTCCTTTGGTTGGTTTGCTAAAAGATCAACTCATAAGTATAGCAGATTAATAAGAAAAAGAGTTATTTCCAAATACCATGTGCATGGGGGGAATCACAAGAACAATTACCCAATGTCTCAATGATGGTCAGATATCTTTATAGATGCCTTTTTGAAGAAAGGGGGGAGCAGGTAGAGTATGGGCACAGCAAGTGGTTGCTAGTGAGGATGAACAGGTAAGAGAAACACACTGAGTCACAGTTAACCTGAGAGACAGGTATTGTATTTTAAATGGTTTGGGCCCCATCTGCCTTCAAGGGGAGGAAAGAAAGTCAGTTGCCCCCAATGATACACTGATCAGGTCAGTCCGGTTTTATGCAGACAGAGGGACTGCCCTTTCCAAAGCCTTCTTATTATGAATGACGATTAAAAATATTCTTTATGTTAAGTAGTGGTATTTTGGGGTAAAATTTCTTTACTTCTTTCATAAGCCACCCAGTTAGCTTTTTCAGAGCTTTAGGCAATGAATACAATGAATACTTAGCCAATTTCTTTGACAATGTAGATTTTTTTTTGAGACAGAATCTTACTTTGTCACCACCCTCTGTAAAGTGTTATGGTGTCATAGCTCACAGCAACCTCAAACTCTTGGGCTCGAGCAATCTTCTTGCCTCCGCCTCCCATGTAGCTGGGACTACAGGTGTGCACCACAAAGCTGGACTAGTTTTGCTACTTTTAGTAGAGATGATGTCTCACTTTTGTCCAGGCTGGTCTTGAACTCCTGAGCTCAAGCAATCCACCCACCTCAGCCTTCCAGACTGCTAGGAACACAGGAGTGAATCACTACACCTGGTTGTATTTTGTTTTCTTTTTGTCAATGTGTTCCAAGAACTATTTGAACATAGGTAATGGGATGGATTGAATAGACAATGGAAATTTTTAAGACTGAGTTGGATGTAGATGAGCATTGGAGGGATCCTTGTGTCCCTCCTCCCATACAAATCCACGACTCTGCTTCTATGTTCTCACATAACATGTCACTCCTTTAGGGACACCTGTGATGTGAGTAATGCTTACCTGGGATATAGCTACTCTCCAGGTTCACAGGCATACAGAATTCTGTGCATGAAACAACACAGAAACAACATTATAAGAACAGAGGCAGTAAGCTCTACATATACTAAGAAAATAAAAAGTTGACAATAAAAACAATATTCTATCAGACCCTGGAATATCCTCGTGAGAGTCACTGTTCATGAATTCCATAAGAGTGAGCAAGACACACACCAGCCCTTTGCTCAGGGAGCTTGTTGTAGGAAAATATTGGAAACATAAATCCCTATTCAAATGGAAAGGATAATAATTAACCCAAACCATAACATTTTCTAAATAACCAAAATGAAAATTGCTTTTCCAAGAGAAGGAAACAGTGGATTCCTAATACACTTTAAGAAATAACCTACTTTTATTTGGAAACTTAAAATCTGAAGATTGCCTATTGAATGACATATGGCCCCTTCCTAAAAATTAATCATAATGTGTGTGATTTTGTAAATCAGAGAAAACTCATAATGTCATTTCATGACTACTGAATATTATTTTGTATTAACAAGGAATCATTTATGACTTAGCATTTTTTGAGAAATTCTTTTCAACAATGTGACTTTTCTGATGATGAAACTATTTTGGTAATACAACATTAGATTATTGGTGAAATGCATTTAACTCTTAAGTTATTATTATTTTATCCATAAGAGTCTTCCATACAGAGAACAAAAGTCACCTTTGGCCAGCTACAGTGCCTCATGCCTGTAATCTTAGGACTTAGACAAGCTGAGGTAGGAGGATCACTTGATACCAAGAGTTCAAGATTAGGCTAAACCACATGGTTGAGACCCTTATCTCTACAAAAGGAAAAGAAATTAAGTCACTTTTATGTACCATTTCTTCATTTCCATGTAGATCATTTCCTATAATTTATAAAATGGGGTCTAGTTTTAGTAGTAGAGGTATTGTAATGTTGGATGAATAAAGAAAAAAATAGAAAAACTTATTTGTCTTTTTATTTTTATTTGAATTATCCAAGTGTGAGTTTGAACTCCTAATACTTCATTGAGAAGCTATAATAATTTTGGTAACTCAAGAACAAAAATGGTACACAATGAATAATTTCACAGAGGCCAGTCTTCAACCCGAGTGGTTGCCTGGATGTTTTGCGTCACAAAGATCCACTCAGAAGTCTAGTCCTTTTGGAGCAAATGTTGGGGTCCCTTGTACTTTCCATGGAGTTGTCACAGGAGATTAGTTGCTGCTCTGTTCAATAGGCTCCATTTTTACTGGGACATAATGAAAATTCTTTACTCCTTTCTATTCCTTCCTGAGAACTATTCTCTTCTTCAAAAGAGTTAGATTAAAGAACTAAAAGAGAGATTGTCTAGGCATGGTGCCATATGACTGTTGCCCAGCTACTTGACAGGTTGAAGTGAAAGGCTCTCTTGCACCCAGAAAATCACCCTGTCCCTGAAACAAACAAACAAACAAACAAACAAACAGATAAACAAACAAACAAACAAAAAAACAAGAAGAAGAAGAAAAAAAGAAAAGAAAGAGATTTGGGAGAATAGTGAAGAGGAAAAATTGGTCAGGAAAGGAGAACCACACATGATGTGTCTAACCCTGCCATTAATCCAATAAGTTCCATTTGTTCAATGCCAAATACCCAATGCTATTAAACATTTTCCTGCATGTTATGTTACCTTCATTTAAGATAGATTTTGATGTTAACCTTCTGGAGAAGTAAGCATATATATGAATGTTTATGTGTGTTGACCAATTAGCATTAAGTCTACAATATCTAGCTTATATTATTGCAAGAATACAGCATATAATATATATAACATACACAATATGTGTTGCTAAAGTGTTTATTTTATTGGTAAGTTTTCAGATCAACTGTAGGCTATTAGGAGGTAAGAATTTTGTTTGTTTTGAGAGAGAATCTCACTGTATCACCTGGGTAGAGTGCAGTGGCATCGTAGCTCACAGCAAACTCAAGCTCTTGAGCTCAAGTAATCCTCTTGCCTCAGCCTCCCAAGTAGCTGGAACTACAGGGCTGCGCCAACCATGCCCAGCTAGTTTTTCTATGTTTAGAGGAGATGGGGTCTTACTTTTGTTCAGTCTGGTCTCAAACTCCTGAGCTCAAGAAAACCACCCACCTCTGTCTCCCAGAGTGCTGGGATTACAGGCATGAGCATAGTTAAGTTTCTATAGAATCAAAAGTGATATGCAGTTATATGTGTTTTCAATTACACAGAACATCAGCACCCCTGAGTCCAGCGTTGTTTCAAGGGTCACCTGTATATTTAAATTGGCTTATAATAGCTCATTCATATGCTTTCCTCTTAAAATGTCTAAAGTTTATTTTGTCACTGAATTTTTTTCTACTTATTTGTTCCTTCAAAGTGACTGAAACTATTCTGAGGAAACAGAAAGGGCTTTGTTTTCATTTCTGCAAAGCGTTTAGAACAAAATGTTCTCTGCCAAATCCATGCTGAATGAATGATATACTTGCCACCTAATAGGCTTTAAGTAAATTATTTTTTGAATTGCTTCGCAACTCTGCCAGGTTCTAGGTTCTATGGAAACGGGCTTATCTCCATCCTACTTTCTTGGTTGTGATATTTGCATACAAATATGTCCCTCTTATTAAAATCACAATGAACACTTTATTCTAGTCTTACCAACAGCAGGCAGGGATAAAATACCCAATTACTCATAACCACCCTGGAGTTTATTCTTTAGCCAAGCCTTCTTCCATTATTTCATCACAGCTTAATAGTTTGAAGTATTTTCATTTATGCTCTTTATCATGAATAAAAATACTGTTGGGAATTGTTTTCTTCCAGACTTAACTCTTTGTGCGATTAAAAATTTATTCATCTCCTCTAAGGTCCATGGAATGTTTCATTACGTTACCTCATCCTGGAAAACTTATTCTGTCTTTATAAAGGATAAAAAATCATGTAAGGAAAAATTGACTCTCCAATATGTCAGAATTCATTAATAATAATAGAGATTTTTCTCTAGTGCACAGTGGAATTTTGTTCATGATAATAAGGAAGAGTATACTGATCCTCATATGCATTGATTTATTTTTTGCTATTATAGAAAACAATACTCAGTACATGCTTATATATGTCTTTCATAAGGAATGTTACATATTCCCTACAAAGCATCCTGCTCAAATAGATTCCAAGAATGAGCACGAGGGAGCCCATATCATAAGAAAATACCTGTAAGAATTTTAAGCACTTCTCTTGGCTAGATGAGACTAAGTGGCATTACCAGATATAGCTAAACAAAATTATATGGCACTTCTGGAACAGAACTAATGCATTAATAGAGACAGGCATTAATTATTTAGAAAGGTGTAAAGTTAGAGAATTTTTGAATTAGGCTATCCTAATTCATTCTTCCAGTCGAAGCTTCTCATTTCAGCAGATGGGGAAAGTATTGTTGAGCTCACAATACTGTTCATGCGTTCAACCAGTGCTATCAACAAAGACAGGCAAAGCAGCAACGCGAGACAAAGCATTAGCTTATGCTAAAGGAACAGATGCTTCCTTGGCTTTCTGCGGGAAGAGGAAGAGTTTTAAGGAAGATATACATGAAGTGCCTCCCTAGAACCAGGTGTTTGGTGCTCCCAGGAGCGAAGGTGTTATGGAGATAGTGAAGCAGTGATTTAGAACTATCTTTGCCCACTTGGCCTGCATAATAAAATATAATCAACTGGGTAGTTTATAAACAAAAGACATTTATGCTCACCGTTTGGAGTCTGAGAAGTTCAAGATCTCAGGTACCTGCTAACTGGATGACCAGTGAGCCTGAGTGCCGGTTCAGACAGTGTAGATGGGGCCTTTTTGCTGTGTCTTCTCTTGGTGGAAGGGACAGATGAGCTCATTAGGGCCTTTTTACTGCACTAATCCCATGAAGCTGGTCTCAATGTAGAGTATATGCTGTGCTGTAAATGAGCAGCACTACATTCTAGATGTATTTTATTTTATTTTATTATTATTATTTTTTTTTTGAGACAGAGCCTCAAGCTTTCACCCTGGATAGAGTGCTGTGGCATCACAGCTCACAGCAACCTCCAATTCCTGGGCTCAAGTGAGTCTCTTGCCTCCGCCTCCCAAGTAGCTGGGAATACAGGCGCCCGCCACAACGTCCAGCCATTTTTTGGTTGCAGC
>CAUYON010005106.1:0-25102 GCA_963573935.1 Arctocebus calabarensis | reverse complement strand
GATCACTTGTTATTTTCTTGCTAATACGTTTCAGTTCTGTGTGGATTCTGGTTATTAAACCTTTGTCAGAGACATAACATGCAAATATCTTCTCCCGTTCTGAGGGCTGTCTGCTTGCTATACTTACTATGTTCTTGGCTGTGCAGAAGCTTTTTAGTTTTATCAAGTTCCAGTAGTGTATTTTTGATGTTGCTTCAATTGCCTGGGGGGTCCTCCTCACAAAATATTTGCCCAGGTCGATTTCTTTAAGAGTTTTCCCTGCACTTTCTTCTAGAATTTTTATAGTTTCATGTCTTAAGTTTAAATCATTAATCCAGTGAGAGTCTATCTTAGTTAATGGTGTGAGGTGCGGGTCCAGTTTCAGTCTTCTACAGGTCGTCAGCCAGTTCACCCAGCACCATTTGTTAAATAGGGAATCTTTTCCCCACTGAATGTTTTTAATTGGCTTGTCAAAGATCAAATAATGGTAAGTAGCTGGGTTCATCTCTTGGTTCTCTATTCTGTTCCATACATCTACCTCTTTGTTTTTGTGCCAGTACCATGCTGTTTTGATCACTGTTGATTTATAGTATAGTCTGAGGTCTGGTAGCATGATTCCTCCTGTTTTGTTTTTATTTCTGAGTAATAATGTCTTGGCTATTTGAGTTTTTTTCTGATTTCATATAAAACGTATTATTGCGTATTATAAACATTATTTTTTCAAGATCTTTAAAGTATGACAGTGGAGCTTTAATAGGAATTGCATTAAAATTGTATATTGCTTTGGTTAGTATGGACTTTTTTTTTTTTTTTTTGAGACAGAGCCTCAAGCTGTCACCCTGGATAGAGTGCTGTGGCACTGCAGCTCACAGCAACCTCCAATTCCTGGGTTCAAGTGAGTCTACTGCCTCTGCCTCCCAAGTAGCTGGGACTACAGGCACCCACCACAACACCCGGCCATTTTTTGGTTGTAGCCGTCATTGTTTGGTGGGCCCGGGCTGGATTCGAACCCGCCAGCTCAGGTGTACATGGCTGGCACCTTAGCTCATTGAGCCACAGGCACTGAGCCTAGTATGGACATTTTAACAATGTTGATTCTTCCCAGCTGTGAGCATGGTATGTTTTTCCATTTGTTAATATCTTCAGCTATTTCTTTTCTTAGAGTTTCATAGTTTTCTTCATAGAGATCTTTCACATCCTTTGTTAGGTAAACTCCCAAATATTTCATCTTCTTTGACACTACTGTGAATGGAATAGAGTCCTTAACTATTTTTTCAACATAAGTATTGTTGGTAGATACAAAGGCTACAGATTTATGAGTGTTGATTTTGTAACCTGAGATGCTGCCATATTCCTCGGTCACTTCTAAGAGTTTTGTGGTAGAATCCCTGGTGTTTTCCAGATATATCATCATATCATTTGTGAAGAGTGAAAGTTTGATCTCTTCTGACCCTATGTAGATACACTTGATCACCTTTTCTTGCCTGATTGCAATGGCTAAGACTTCCATTACAATGTTAAAAAGCAGTGGGTAGGCTTGGCGCCTGTGGCTCAGTGGGCTAAGGCGCCAGCCACGTACACATGAGCTGGTGGGTTCGAATCCAGCCTGGGCCCACCAAACAACAATGTCGGCTGCAACCCAAAAATGGCTGGGTGTTGTGGTGGGCGCCTGTATTCCCAGCTACTTGGGAGGCGGAGGCAAGAGACTCGCTTGAACCCAGGAATTGGAGGTTGCTGTGAGCTGTGATGCCATGGCACTCTATCCAGGGTGACAGCTTGAGGCTCTGTCTCAAAAAAAAAAAAGAAGGCTCAGCGCCTGTGGCTCAGTGGGCTAAGGTGCCAGCCATGTACACCTGAACTAGCAGGTTTGAATCCAGCCCGGGCCCGCTAAACAACAATGATGGCTGCAACCAAAAAATGGCCGGGTGTTGTGGCAGGCGCCTGCAGTCCCAGCTGCTTGGGAGGTGGGGGCAGGAGACTCGCTTGAGCCCAGGAATTGGAGGTTGCTGTGAGCTGTGATGCCACAGCACTCTATCCAGGGTGACAGCTTGAGGCTCTGTCTCAAAAAAAAAAAAAAAAAAGCAGTGGGTAAACTTGCCTTGTTCCTGATCTGAGTGGAAATGATTTCAATTTAACTCCATTCAATATGATATTGGCTGTGTGTTTCCTGTAGATGGCCTCTATCAGTTTAAGAAATGTCCCTTCTGTACCCATTTGCTTAAGTGTTCTGATCATGAAAGGATGCTGGATGTTATCAAAAGCTTCATCTGCATCAATTGATAGAATCATATGGTCTTTGTTTTTTAATTTGTTTATGTGATGAATTATATTTATAGATTTATGTATATGGAACCAGCCTTGAGACCCTGGGATAAAACCCACTTGGTCACGGTGTATAATTTGTTTGATGTGTTGCTGGGTTCTGTTCACTAGGACCTTGTTGAATATTTTTGCATCAAGATTCATTAGTGATTTGGTCTATAATTTTCTTTTCTTGTTGCGTCTTTTCTTGATTTTAGGGATCAAGGTGATGTTTGCTTCATAGAATGTGTTGGGTAGTATTCCTTCTTTTTCTATATTTTGGAAGAGGTTCAGTAATATAGGTATTAGTTCCTCTTTGAAGGTTTGGTAGAATTCTGATGTGAAGCCATCTGGTCCCGGGTTTTTTGTTTTAGGGAGATTTTGTATAGTTGATGATATTTCAGAACTTGATATAGGCCTTTTCAACATTTCCACTTCATTCTGGCTAAGTCTAGGAAGGTGACGTGCTTCCGAGTATTGGTCTGTTTCCTTCAAATTTTCATATTTCTGAGAGTAGAGTTTCTTGTAATATTCATTAAGGATTTTTTGAATTTCTGAGGCGTCTGTTGTTATTTCATCTTTACCATTTCTGATTGATGAAATTAGAGTTTTTACTCTTTTTTTCCTGGTTAGGTTAGCCAAAGGTTTATCTATTTTAGATAAACCTATTTTGACCTTTTCAAAAAACCAACTTTTTGATTTATTGATCTGTTGTATGATTCTTTAGTTTTCAATTTCATTTAATTCTGCACTAATTTTGGTTATTTCTTTTCTTCTACTAGGTTTGGGATTTCTTCTTTCCAGTTGCTTGAGATGTCCCATTCAGTTGTTCTTCTTCTTTTCTTCTTTTCCAGTTGCTTGAGATGTCCCATTCAGTTGTTAACTTCCTCTCTTTCCATTCTCTTGAGGAAGGCTTGCAGTGCTATGAATTTTCCTCTTAGGACTGACTGCCTTTCTGGTATTTCAGAGGTTCTGATAATTCGTGTCTTCATTATCATTTTATTCCAAAAATTTGGTCATTTCCTTCTTAATCTCATCTAACACCCAGCTATTATTCAGCATAAGGTTATTTAGTTTCCATGTTTTTGTATGAGTATGCAGATTCCTGTTGTTATTGAGTTCAACTTTTATTCCATGATGGTAGGAGAAGATGCAAGGAATAATTTCTATTCTTTAAAATATGCTGAGGTTAGATTTGTGACTTAACATGTGATCAATTTTGGAGGATGTTCCATGGGTTGATGAGAAGAAATTATGTTCAGTTTTGTTAGAATGAAATGTTCTGTAGATGTCTGTTAAATCCAACCATTGAATGGTTAAGTTTAAGTCTAAAATTTCTTTGCTTAACTTCTTTTTGGAGGATCTATCCAATGCTGTCAAAAGAGTGTTAAAATCTCTGACTATTATGGTGCTGGAGGAAATCGAGTTGCTCATGTCTGTTAGAGTCTCTTTTATAAATTGAGGCACATTCTGATTGGGTGCATAAATGTTAATAATTGAAATCTCATCATTTTGAGTGTTACCCTTAACAAATATGAAGTGACCATCCTTATCTTTCCTTACTTTTGTTGGGTTAAAGCCTATTGTATCTGTGAATAAAATTGCAACACTTGCTTTTTTCTGATTGTCATTTGCCTGAAATATAGATGACCATCCCTTCACCCTGAGTCTATATTTTTCTTTTAAGGTAAGATGAGATTCTTGTATGCAGCAGATATCTGGCCTGAGTTTTAGTATCCAGTCAGCCAGCCTGGATTAAACAGCCCTCTTTAGAGGGCAATTTAAGCCATTCACATTAATTGAGAATATTGATAAGCCTGGTAGAATTTGTGGTATCAAGTTTTTCAAAATTCCAGTGGACATTTTTAATTCTTTCACCACTGTGAAAGTTGGAATTTGATCAAAAGTTACTGAGTGAGTTTACTTTTGTGGTGGAGGATTGTGCTGGTCATTTCGGAAGATAGGTCTAAGCATTTCCTGGAGAGCTGGTTTAATTATGGCAAATTTCTTCAACATGGGCATGTCACTAAAGTATTTAATTTTTCCATCATAAATGAAACTCAGAGATACAGGATCTTGGGTTGAAAGTTATTTTGTTTTAGGAGATTAAAAGTTGATGACCATCCTCTTCTAGCTTGAAAGGTTTCAGCAGAGAGATCTGTAGTCATTCAAATATTCTTCCCCTTGGTAGGTTATGGTTTTCTTCTGTCTGGCTGCTTGCAGAATTTTCTCCTTCATTTTAACTTTGGTGAAGTTAATTATAATGTGCCTGGGGGATGTCTTATTTGGATTGAGTCATGCTGGGGTTCTGTAATTGTTTGCTATCTGAATTCAGAATCTCCTGGCATGTCTGTGAAGTTATCCTTCATTATCTCATGAAGTAGGGCATCTGTGCCTTTCAAAGCCACTTTGTGGCCTTCAGGAATTCCTATAAGTTGAATATTAGTTTTCTTTAAATTATCCCAGAGCTCTCTGAAAGAATGATCTGTTTTTGCTCTCCACTTCTTCCTCTTTGAACATTTGGGAGTGTTCAAAAGCATTGTCTTCAATGTCAGAAATCCTTTCTTCTGTCTGCCCCATTCCCTTACTGAGCGATCCTACTGTATTTCTCAGATTCTTGAGGGTTGCAAGTTCTTGTCTCAATGTGTCAAAAATCTTTGATGATTTTGTCTTTGAATTCATTGAATTCTTGAGACAACTTTTGAAATGCTCCTTGAATTTCTAATTTCAACTTTACCTCCATTCTATTAATCTTATTTGCAATGCAAATTCTGAATTCAATTTCTGACATCTCAGCCATCTGTTTAGGAATGGAATCTTCAGTTGTGTCAACCATGTCATTCCTTGGGGGAATTGATCTACTCTGGTTATTCATGTTACCAGAGTTTTCCCACTCCAGTCATTCTGCCCCATGATTATTTTACACCATTTAGCTAGATGAGCAGGTAAGGTGAAGTTGGGTTCGGGGCTCCTGGAGTAGTGATTAACCAGCCCTTTGCCCAAGAGTTGGGACTGGTGTCTGTACCTTTTCCCCTAGAACTTTGCAAAGGATCCATACAATCCTACGGCCTGAGACACTGGGGACCTCCTTGGTGTGGTGGTGCTAATGGCTCTGTCTTGTTTTCAGCTGGTCTTTGTCCTACCCTAGTGAATCAGTTACTCTGGGTTGAAGTCTCAGCTGTGGAGAAATACCAGAAATTAAGTCACCCCGCCTCCCCATGGGCAAGAACTGGGGCAAAGGAAAATCAAACCTTCCCACAACCACACACCCAGGGATGTGACTTTGGATAGTCCTCAGGTGATTGGCCCAGTTCAAGAGGTCCAAATCAATTGTCTCAGTCAGAACTGGTCTCAGATGGGAGAGTTCAAAATATCTCCAGCAACTGGATAGCAGGGGTCTGTTAACAGCTTGACTCACTCTGGAGCTCTGTGAGGTCAGAAGGAACCCCTCAGGAAATGAATTAGTCTGGGAAGGTTGATGCCTCCTTCCCCACCTTATACCTCTGTCACATCCAGTCACTGGTAACCCCACAGGGCTGTGACACAGCCTGCAGATGCTCCAGGGGTTTGCCCCTGCCTGAGTGACAGGGAGATCTACGTCTCAAATTTGAGAAGTTTTAAAGCCTCACCTTCTCAGACAAGTTTTTAAGCCACTGTTTCCAAATGCTTGTTTCTCAAAATATGAATAGATGTTATTTCTCTTTACTATATTTTCAACTTGAAGCTATAATACACATTGAGAAAAGGGCACTAAACAAATACACAATGAAATGACTTAGAATAAAGGAAACACCCTGCTAACTGTCACTCCAATAAAGAAAAAGAATTCCCTCTTACCCAGAAACACACTCTCTCTCCACAGGCCCTCTCAGTGAGTCACTTTTTGGTAATCACTCTCCCTTGCTTTTCTTCTTTAAGCTTTTATCTCCAATATACATAGTTTTCAAGGCCATACTTTAGTTGTATGTTCTGAAATTTTATATAAATGGAAGCATACAGCATCTATTCATCTGTGAGATCAGTCACCCAATGTCATTGCATTAAAATGTAATATTCCATTGTATAAACACACCACAAAGTGCTTATCCTATATGCAGTACCAGAGAGGGACACGTGGGAGGTTTCCAGCTTTAGCTATTACAAAGACTGTTTTGTGAACATTTTTCATTATGTCTTCTAGTACTCATTCACAGATATTTCTAGAAGTGTAGCCAGGTATTGTGGAGGGCGCCTGTGGTCCCTGCTACTTGGGAGGCTGAGGGGCAAGAGAATTGTTTAAGCTCAAGAGCTGGAGGTTGCTGTGAGTTGTGACACCACAGCACTCTACCAAGGGCAACAATGTGAGGCTCTCTCTCAACACAACAACAACAAAAAAATAGAAGTGGAGTGCCTGGGCTGTGGGATGTATATATCTTTGATTTCGCTGGATGCCTTGCAAGGTAGCAATTCCAGTCTACACCCCCGTTGACAGTGTGTAGAGTTCTGGCTGCTCCATGTCCTTTCATCACTCTGTGTAGTCAGTCTTTCATTTGGGCCGATTTTGTTCGTAATGTAGTAATCCTGTCTCACTGTGGTTTTTATGGAGGAGCTATTATTAAGGTTGAATAACTTTTCATGTTTTTTGTTAATTTTCTCTTCTTTGAAATGCCCATTCAAGTCTCTTGCCCATTTTTGTGTTGGGCTGTTTGACCTGTCCTTGATGAACTTTGTCAGTTGTATGCATTACAAATATCTTCTACTCGGCAGCTCACCTTTTCTCCTCATGTGGTGCCTTTTGACAAATAGAAATTCTTGATTTTTTTCAATATAACCTTCTTATTAAAGTGTAATATGCATAGAAAAGCATGCAAATCCTAAGTGTGCAGCTTTGTAAATTGTCATAATTGCACACATTCAGGTAACTAGCACTTAGATCAAGAAATAGTATTTCCAGAACTCCAGAAGCCCCTTTGACATTCACTATCCCCCACAATTAGAAACAATTATCCTAATACCAAGGAATGGCTTTGCCAGATATTCTTAATTCTAATGTAAATTTATTGATCTTTTCCTTATGGTTCGTGCTTTCTCTCTTCTGATAAATGCATATGTTGCCATCCTGAGGTAGGGATGTATTCACATATGTTATATTCTAGAGCTTTGGCACTCCCTTCCCTTCTCTTTCTTTCTTTCTTTTTCCTTTCATACTTAGACCTACAATCCAACTTGGAGTTATTATGTATATAGGATGATTTTTGTATGGTTAGCCAATTGCTCCAGCTGTTTTTTTTTTTTTTTTTTGAGACAGAGTTTCATTATGTCACCCTCAGTGCAGTGCCATGGAGTCACAGCTCACAGCAACCTCAAACTCTTGGGCTTGTGATTCTCTTGCTTCAGCTTCCCAAGTAGCCGGGACTATAGGCACCTACCACAACACTCAGCTATTGTTTTGTTATTGTTGTCATTGTTATTTAGCAGACCTGGGCCAGGTTCAAACCTACCAGCCCCAGTGCATGTGGCCAACACCTTAACCACTGAGCTACTGGTGCTAAGCCCCAGTGTTGGTTGTTAAAGATACTAATCTTTTCCCAATGATTCAAAGTTTCTGAACTCTCCTTTCTGTTCCACTTGTCAGTTTGTTCATCTTTATGCCAGTTCTTTGCTTCTTAATTACTGCAGTTCTATTATAAACCCTGATATCTGGTAGAGCAGATCCCCCACTCCCATCTCCTTCAAGAAGCACTGCTTTCGGACTTTGAATTTCCTAACAATCTTTTTTCTTTTTTTTTGAGACAGAGCCTCAAGCTGTCACCCTGGATAGAGTGCTGTGGCATCACAGCTCACAGCAACCTCCAATTCCTGGGCTCAAGTGAATCTCCTGCCTCCGCCTCCCAAGTAGCTGGGACTACAGGTGCCCACCACAACGCCCGGCCATTCTTTGGTTGCAGCCGTCATTGTTGCTTGGCGGGCCAGGGCTGGACTCGAACCCGCCAGCTCAGATGTATGTGGCTGGCGCCTTAGCCCGTTGAGCCACAGGCGCCGAGCCTTTCCTAACAATCTTTTTCTTCAAGTTCCACAAGAAAACCTAATGGCATTTTGACTGGAATTACACTGAGTCTATAGATAAATATGGGGTAATTCACATCTTTGCAACACACGAACATGATATATTTCTTCATTTATAGGCAGTCCTTGGATTATGAATGAGATAGGTTCTGTAGGTTTGTTCTTAGGTTGACTTTTTATGTAAGTTGGAACAGGTGTGTTGACCTCTTGCCTGTCACAGCCCCCATTCGTAAGTGTGAGTCCTGCATCAGTTGGAAGTTTGCACCTCAGGGACTACCTGCACTTCAGTTTTCTTTACTTTCTCTCAATAATATTTTATAATTTTCTGCAGAGAGGACTTTTAAATATTTTCTTAGATTTATTCTATGTACTTATTTCTCAAAATTTTTGGTGCTTTCATAAGTGGTATTTTTGAAAAAAACATCCTTTTTTAACTTTCCTGGTACATGTATATAGAAATACACTGATTCTTTTTATATTTTGACTCTATATTCAATGATCTTATTAAACTCTTATTAATCTGTTTTTCTGTTGAGTTTAAAATGTTACGTACCAAATCATTCAACATGCAAATAATATCATAGCTTTTCAACTGTCATCATTTTTTCTTTTTCTTACCCTATGGAACTGGCTAGGACCTTCAGTACAATGTTGGATGGTGGTGGCATTTATGGGCATCTTGTCTCGTTTCTGATTTCAAAGAAAATCATACAACATTTTACTATTAAAAGTGATATTCAATGTAGATTTTTTTTGGTGGCTCTCCTTTATCAGATTAAAGAAACTCCCTCCTATCATTTATTTATTTATTTATTTGAGACAGACTTACTCTGTTGCCCTAGCTAGGGTACCAAGGTTTCATAGCTCACAGCAAACTCAAACTCTTGGGCTCAAGTGATTCTCTTGCCTCAGTCTCCCAAGCAGCTGGGACTATAGTGCCCAACGTGACCCCCAGCTAGTTTTTCTATTTTTAGTAGAGATGGGGTCTCGCTCTTGCTCAGGTTGCTTTTAATCTCCTGCTCTCAAGCAATCTACCTGCCTCAGCCTCCCAGAGTGCTACGATTATAGTCGTGAGCCATAGTACCTGGCTTCTATCCTTTATTTTTAGAAATCATGAATAGGTATTGAGTTAACAATAAATTGTTAAATAAAAAACAGAATTATCTTTTCTGGCAACTAAATAATTTTCCTCTTTTAGTCTGTTATTATGGAAAATCATATTGATTGTAATGTTTTATAGTTTCTGGTTTTATGCAGAAATTCTCAATCTTAAGTTTTAAAAATTTCTTTGTGTTTAATAAACCTAGATATTTTAAAGTCTATCTTATTTCAGTGTCCAAAGCCCCATGATTCTATTTACATACTCTGTTTTCCTGCTGATTATTATATATGTCTTCTTTTCTTATGCACTTGGTTATTTTTGCTTAGAACTACATACCATGTATTATACTTACAGTATCTTTAATAGAAATAATTGGAAGCCAAGGATGATGTCTTCTTCCTCCAGAGAGGATTTGTGTGTTTCTGCTAGGTACCTGGTGGCACTAACACCAGGGGTGCCTGAGGGCACTACCACTCCTGACAGCTTTCACCTGTGATCCGTGAAATGGACAGAAGCTGGAGCTAAGCTCCCAACCCTGCAAGAGCCTGTCCACTCTGGTTTTCCTTCACTTACAGGGCACACTCTTTGGGATGGCAATGTAAGCAGCTCTACCTGATATGCCCTGGACCCTAATTCTTGTCCCACAGCTCATGAAGTCTTCAGCAGCACACCTCGGTCTCTTAGCTCCCTTCAGCTATGGTGAATGCGGGAGAAGTCAGTCCAAATACTGGGCCCCTATCCTTGAGCTTCTAATCCCCTCCCACCACCAATCCTGGCATGTTTTTAACTTTGATGCTTTCAAAAAGAAGTTTTTAGATTTTGTCCAACTTTTTAGTTTTCAATAGCATAGTAGTGTGAATTACTTAGCTTGCTATGGCTGGGAGTGGAAATCTTTGCTTGATTTTCTAATGTTAAAGCCAGTCTTGCACCCCTAGAGTAAGCCTGACTTGGACATGATTTATTACCTTTTTGTATTTATTGCTGAATGTGAATAAATTCCTAATGTGGGCTTTCCAGGGCCATGTGAAGCGAAATAATGGTCGAAGGCTAGTAACCAAGAGGAACCCTTGGATAAACATGTATTTCCCTTATGCTGCCTTGAATTTGTCACCTAACTGTCTATACTATCAGAAATCCCAGCAAAGATTCCTGTGTGCTTCCCCTCACCTCTCCTTCTTAATGCAAATAACCCCAGGGCAGGGTTGAGGGGTCATGAACATCTACTTAATTAATGAGACTGCTTTCCTTCTAATACCTGATAGGCTCAGCCCTACTGAAAACAAAATTATTCATGCGAGAAGGAAGGAGAAAGATCAGTAACTTGCAAGAATTTCTCCCTGACCCTGGTTGGGAAGGGCCACAGAATGGAGAGATTGGGAGAGCTGAGCAGTGTAGTGGGTCAAAGGCAAAGCCCGGACCAAGAAGGGCAGGACCTTGTTCTCTGTTCAAGCTGGATGGAGGAGTTTTCCTGAGCACGCTCTGGGCCTGGTGAACGCAAGTTGTCTTGACAGGGAGCCTGAGACCCGTGTGGTGGGCAGCAGCTCTGGAACTGGCGCCTCCTGCGTGGCTTTTACCACATTTCTCCTTGGAAGGGCACGGTAGCTCTGGAGTTCTTGGAGGACAGGGACTCAATGACAAGCCCCGTGCAAGCCAGCACACTATCTGGGCAGTGCCCAAGCCCACACCAGGTCCTGCTCACACATGCAGTAATCTGCAAACCAGACCTCTGCGGAGCAGGTGCAAGGAGGGGAATCGCCATGTTACTTCTTCCCTTTAGTTCCTGCACTGCCTAATGGAGCAGGTCGTCTGGCACGTTAGAGGAAGGGGGTGTGGGGAACATGAGGAGCCAGGCAGAGTGCAGAGGACAGTGCCTCCCAGGTCAGCCGCACTTGGCCATGTTAATACCTCCAACTGACAAGGTCAGAGCAGAGGAAATGACCAACCCTGGAGGCCCAGCAGGCAATGTGGAGCTGGAGACTAGGAGGAGGCCCTGGCCAGGCTGCCCACAGACCCTCTCGGGGGTTCCAATCCCTTGAGAAAGGTGGGCTACTGAGCCCTGAGCAGGGGCCACTTCTGGGTCCTGTAATACAAAGAGAAGGCAGATGTCAAAGCAGGAACCTCTCACCAGCCAACCTAAGCTTTCATTTGAGGAACACAGTAAAAGAGAAAAATCAACTCACATACTGATTTATCTGAGAGGGAAAAATGAAAATAAAAAATAAAGCCTTGTATTTATTTGTTTTCATGTTTAAGAAGCCATTTTCCCCAGTAATAAATAAAATACTTCATTCTGTCAGGCTCAGCCTGAAAAAGAAATCACAAATGGTGGGATTTTGAGTGTTAGCAAGTCTATGGGGGAGCTTGAGGGCAGTCAGTGAGCCCATCTAATGCCCTGGACCCTCCCCCCAGGAGCCCCCACACTGCATTTGGGATGGACCTGAGGGCTGAGCCATGTAGCTCCTATTTGCCCCACGTCAGGATCTCTGAGTCTCCTGTCCTGCCCACAGCCAAAGTCTCATCCCTTCCAGTTTTCCTCACTCCCCAAGACCCACATTCACCCCACCTCATTAGGTTTTCCCCACTCAGACTACTGTGGGGTCCTGGTTCTGTTGTGCCCAGCTCAAGGGATCCCCCACATAAATCCTGATAGACCAAATCTGATGCAAAAACAAGAGGTTTATTTAAAAGCCAGGCCTGGGGGCCTCTCACACCTGGCGCAGCAAGAAAATGGAGAAGCCCGCGGCCTCGAAAAGGAGGGGTTTTTTAAGGGTACAGACAGGAAAAAGGGAGGGGGTGTGGGGTGAGCTGATAGAGGTCTAGAGGACTGAGTAATACTTGTCCTTGGCTGGTCTGGGAAGGAGCTGCTATCACTCGGGGCAGACAAAAGGACGAGGGGCGGGGGAGGGAGTAAGTTACTTAATGCTTTCGGTATGTAACTACATAATGAAGGCTGAGGAATAAGATGGAGTTAGTTTTAATAAAATGGAGTCAGCTTGGTCTTTATAGTTCTGTGCTCCCTGGTCAGGGTTCAAAGGACCCAGCTCTGGCCTCTGGACAATGCCCTGTCCCCAGAAGGCCCAACCCAGAGGCCACCAGCCTCTCCCCACAAATAGTTTTTGGCTACGAATATAACGGTATCTGTTCATATGATTGCCAAGAACAGGGTCTTAGGTTTTTCTGTTTTTTAATATTAAAATCTAAAAAAAAATTAGTGAAGAATAATCTTTGCAGAAAAATGTAGAGATTTTGAGTATACAGCTCTCTAAATTATTATAATGTGAACTTACCAAGGTCACTGTCACCCAGCTCCAAATGAGGGGCGGGACCCACAGATAAACTTGGTCTGAGGAATCCTGCTACCAGCAGAGGAGGTTCAGTGTGAGTGTCTGTTGAGGTATTCTCAGGCTTCTCATCCGACAAGGCCCGAGAAGATTCCAAAATCTCCTATTGTGTCATCTGTCGGCATGATGTAACCTTCTGCAGAGAAGATCTGCTCCACTCTGGGTGGACCCCAGGCTGGGTGGAGGCCTCCAGTGGGCAGGACCCCGCTGTGCGTTAGGTGCTCGGGGATGTGGAGTCTGAATGACTAGATGAATCTTAACCAGGGAATGGGGACCCCAGTTCTAAGTCTTTTTTAGATGTCACAAGTGGACAATGACCAGGTCTCCACTCAGACTAGAGCGTCATTATTGCCTCTGCTCTGTGGAGATAGCCCTGGGCCATAGGAGGCAGTTATCCTTCTCATCCATGCCTCCAACAAACCTGGATTAAACACCCACTGGGTCCAGGGCTGGCACCTAAGGCAGGTAGTGTTCCTTCCCTCACGGAGAAGGCTCTGGCACCCACCATGTGGGGAGCTAGCAAGGAAACCTCGCAGGGTCCTGACCCGTGCCCCACCTGCCCCAGGCATGACTCCCCAGGGAGGGTGTTGGGGCCACCTCCAGCCTATGGTGAGACAGAATGGGGCCTTGACCAGCTGTCTCTACTCTTCTGCAGGCCCTGCCATCCCAGTGGGCGTGGACGTGCAGGTGGAGAGCCTGGACAGCATCTCGGAGGTGGACATGGTACGTGGTGCCTCCAGTGAGGGGCTATATGGGGTGGGGTGCCATCAGAGCCCATGTGGCTGGGGTGCCATCAGGGCCCATGGACAGGTGGGCTTCGGTGGTGCAGGGGCCTTGGGCGTTGGCTCAGCTGCAGTGAAACCTTGAGCGGGGCTTCTCAAGCTGCATGGGTACAGTCACTTTGGGGCTGGTTAGATGCAGATTCCTGGGCCCCACTGTACACTTCCTGGTGCAGAATCCCTGGGGGTTAGACCAACACTTCCTACTTTGAACACGTTGCTGGCGCCTTGGCGCTGCACATCTACCCCAACTTCACCATCCTTCTCATCCCTGGTCCTGCAGAGGCTGGCCACGGAGGGGACTGACCCCATCTCTTTCTCTTGCTGTGGACTTCTCTTTCACTTTGCAAACTTCCTCTTTTGTCTGCCTGGGGACCTTGGATATACTCTCGCTCTGGCCCTCCCCACAGCTGCCACCTTATCCTTCAGGCCTCAGTTGAGATAAGGGCTACCCTCATCTAGTTTCTGTCTTTCTTTCATAGCCCCTATCAGCATTTACCATTGCACTGTGTATTTATTTGGGGGGTTCTTGTATGTTGGTTATCTCCCACACTTGATGACAAGCTCTATGAATGCAGAGACTTGTCTTTTATTTTTTACTGCTATATCTCCAAGCCTAGCCCAGTGGGGGCCCTCAAAATGCGTGGAATGGATGAATGAATGAAGGTGGGGGAGGCACCCCTCCCTATTGCAGTGTCATGGTGTGCCCTTGAGGGTGGGGCTGCCTGGTCTCTAAATGACTCAACACAGTGGAGCTGCTGTGATTGACACAAAGGCTGTGCACCTCACGGCTCCAGCACCTAGCAAAAAAAGGGGTCATGCAGGTATGACAGTTTCCAGATGCTGGATTGTACACTGCGTGCCCCTTTGGGTGCCCAACATGTGGGTCCAGCCGTGGAACCAGGTCTGGGACCAGTCTGCTGTAGGCGGATGTCTGCTCCCATCCTGTGCGGCTCAGGCTTCCAGGAAGAGGCATTTAGAATGACTTGCCTGTCTTAGAGCAGGCACTGACCAGTGGAAAAGCAGGCAGACTCCAGCACCAAGAGGGTGGGCAGTAGGTGCCATCCAAGGGGGCCATGCATGGCTAGTACCCGTGAGCCTGCAATGTGGCGCTTCCCCTGGGTCATCTCCCCAGAGCATGCTGTCAGTCTGTGTACCCTGGAGGGGAAAGAGCCAGGTGGAGGGCACTTGGCTGGCCTCTTCCTTACTCTCTCCTATGGATGGAGGGGTGTTCCCAGCAGGTGCCAGAGCCCTAGAGACCAGGACTAGTCAGTGACAGGCCTCACCCAGGCAAGTTACAGTACCCATTCTTTCTTCTCTTGCTGGGGCTCCCTCTGGGCCTGGCACAACCATACACTATTCCCATCCTCCCTCCACCTGACCTTGGCTCTGGCTGTGGACAAGGGCTCTACTCTTAGCTTAAGGCAGGACCAGCTTTTGGGCTGAGATAATAGTAGGTTCACAGCTGTCCAAACCACCTCCTCTGTGCCCCTCATTTTCCAAGCAGTGATGATTTGCTGAGCACCAGCTGCATGCCTGGCCAGGCGCTCAGTCCACATCTTCCTTCAAGGGTCTCGTGGTCTAAGCGCAGAACCTCCTAGAGTAGTGGTTCTCAACCTGTGGGTCGTGACCCACAGGAACTGTATTAAAGTGTTGCATCATTAGGAAGGTTGAGAACCATTGTCCTAGACGGTCTGGGATGTGGGCTCTGCAAGTGGCCACCAAGCTGCCGTGGAGTGGCTAGATGGAGGTAAGGACCCGGGCAGAGTTGCTGTGGCGACGCTGAGTTTCTGTTTGTGCAGCCTGCAGGGCTGTGACCTCAAGGTCGTCCTAATGAGCCCTTCAGGTTGCAGGGGGGTCATTGCCCAGACAGGCCTCAGGGCTGTAGAACTGTTCCCTCTGATTCTTGAGGCTGAGCCCCAGCCCAGCAGTGTGGTGGAAGGTGAGCTGACAGCAAGGAAGGAGGTTCCTAAGCCATTTTTTCCTGTCCTCCCCTGGTGCCTGTAGGACTTCACCATGACCCTGTATCTGCGGCACTACTGGAAGGACGAGAGGCTGGCCTTCCCCAGCACCAGCAACAAGAGTATGACCTTCGACGGTAGGCTGGTGAAGAAGATCTGGGTCCCCGACGTCTTCTTTGTTCATTCCAAAAGGTCATTCACACACGACACCACCACTGACAACATCATGCTGAGAGTGTTCCCAGATGGCCACGTTCTGTACAGCATGAGGTACCGGCCAGGGCCAGTGCTCCTTTCCCCAGAGCCATCCCAGCAGGCATGGTCAGTCCCTGGGCACTGATGAGCCTGTCACTGTGGTGGGGGAGAGGGCTGTGCGGGATGGGATGAGCTTTCTGATGCCAGAAAGAACCATGTAAAACTTAGATGGCACCACAGTAGGTGGCAACTTCTTGTCTCTGGGGCTGTCATGATGGGTGGGATTAGGGGACTGCTTTGTCCTGAGCCAGTGGATGGAGACGGTGCCCTTCTGAGTGCTGTCCCTTCCATCCGTACAATTTTAGCTGGTTGGTAGTAAGGATTAAAAGAAAAAATAACACCAGTGGCTCCTGATGATGTGTGCTACCTTGGACAGGCTTTGGGACTAACTGAGTAGACTTCGTTCAGGTCATCCTGCTGGCTTATACAGGTCACCAGAAGAAAATGCTAATGCCCGACACTTCCTGGCCTGGGAAGGGCTAGAGTAGGCGGCCCTGCTGGCCAGGGCAGTGCCCAGAGGAGGGTGGCCAGAAGAGGGGCACACCAGCCCCGTGAGGGGGACCCGGTAGTGACTAAAGATCTGCTACAGAAGTGCAGACACTGCAGGCTGAGGCTCTCACTCAGATGCTGTGTTCCTGCTGCACAGGCAGTGGCCTGGAGGTGCCTGTTCTTGGTGGCAGGTGCACCCGCTGGAACTCGCTGCACACATTCCTGTGCGTTTGTGTTGTCTAGGATCACGGTCACTGCCATGTGCAACATGGACTTCAGCCACTTTCCCCTGGACTCCCAGACCTGTTCTCTGGAGCTGGAGAGCTGTAAGTATCAGCTTTCCCGACTGCTCCACTGTCTTCCCACTACAGTCTCGGTGCCATTCCGTGGTCAGGAGGCTGAGCACCAGACCTGTGTGAGCCTGTCCTCTCCTGTGGGCCCAGGATAGGCACAGGGCTGCCCTGTTGCTTCTGCCTGCGTCGGGCGAAGGAGTCAAACTAACTTATTTTCCTCTCCCCAAAGATGCGTATACAGATGAAGACCTGATGCTGTACTGGAAGAACGGGGACGAGTCCCTGAAAACAGATGAGAAGATCTCCTTGTCTCAGTTTCTGATTCAGAAATTTCACACGACTTCCAGATTGGCCTTCTACAGCAGCACTGGTAGCTCCCTTTTGCCATAGTCTGATTCAAATGTGGAAAAAACACATTTGAATTCTTCTTTAGCCTTAACCCCAATGAAAATAAATTTGGATTACTAAAATAATGCATAGGCCTACACAATATAAATAGCACTTAAAAGCAGAAAGCTAAAAGTAAAGAAACTGCTGTCTTCTGAAATCCCATCACCAGAGGTGATCACTCCTATTTATTTATTTAGACACAGTCTCACTGTTGCCCTTGGTACAATGCTATGGTGTCACGGCTCACAGTAACCTTAAACTCTCAGGCTTAAGTGATTCTCTTGCCTCAGCCTCCCAAGTAGCTGGGACTACGGGCGCCCGCCACAATGCCCGGCTGTTTTTCTGTTGTACTTGTCATTGTTGTTTGGTGGGCCTCAGGCGGGGTTTGATTAATCGCTGAGCTACAGGCACCAAGCCATTCCCGACAATTTAGCAAACACTCTTCACAACATCTTGTTTTCATTATGCATTTTTACAAAGTTGGGGCCATATTTTAGGTGCTATTCTGTAACGTGATTCGTTCTACGTAAGGGTATGGGTGGATCACTTTTCGAGGAAAGTATTCATGGCCCACACTGAGGTCTGTGCATTTCGCTTTCAGTGCTTCATGGACGGTGTGAAGTTTCGGAGGATCCATTAGTCAGCAGTTCTCTCATCTCACTATCCCCCTGTGTGTATCATTTCCTAGGGCTCCCATGCACTAAGTACCACCAACTAGGTACTTAACACAATAAAGATTTATTCTCAGACAGTTCTGGAGGCCAGAAGCTCAAGGTCCACGCTCCCACTAAGGGCTCTCAGGAAGAGTCCTTCCTGCTTCTCCCGGCTCCTGGGGTTGCCCGTGTCCTCAGCACGCCTCACCTTGCAGCTGCGACACCCTGATCTCTGCTTCCATCATCTCTCGGCCTCCTCCCTGTGTCTCTGTCTTCCCGTGCTGTCCTCTCTGTGTGTCGAGGTCCAAACTCCCTCTCCTCTAAGGACATCAGTCACTGAGTTCGGGCCCAGCCTCATCCACTGTGACCTCATCTTACCCTGACTACATCTGAAAGGCTCTTTCCCCAAATAAAGTCACATTCACAGGTCCTGTGAGTTAGAACTTTTCACACAATGTCCCTTTAGTTCAGCAGGTGACTGAAGGTCTCCATGTGTGAGGGCTCCTAAGGCCTGAGGAGGACCCTTAAGGATTGTCAGGGTCCCACAGAATGGAAATGCTCAGGATGTGCCATGGTGGGAATGGGGGAATGGACGTGCTGGAGCGTCCCATGTAGAGAGTGAATGATTCAGGTTCAGGAAAAGAGAGGCCTGGATCATGACTGGCTCAGATGACTGAGAAAGGCCTCCTGGAGGTGGTGCATGCAGGCTGGCAGGTGGCAGGAGAGAAGGGCCTCCGAGGGGGTGGGCAGTGTGGGTTGTGGCCTGTGGCTCTTGACCTGGCTACGTGAGAGGACCCTCTGTGAGCTGCGTGGCGAGGTTCTGAGTCGGTCAGGCTGAGATGGGGACCTAGGCATGGGTGTGTTTTAAAAGGTCGCCAGCTCTAGGGAAGGGGGGCCTGTGGCTCAAAGGAGTAGGGCGCTGGCCCCATATGCCAGAGGTGGCGGCTTCAAACCCAGCCCCCACCAAAAACTGCAAAGAAAAAAAAAGGTCCTCAGCTCCATACGCTATTCACAATAGCCAAAATGTGGAAACAACTCAAGTGTCCATCAGCAGATGAGCAAAAAAACAAAACATGGTGTATATAAGCAATGGAATGTTATTTAGCATTAAAAAGGAATGAAATTATGATTCACACTACAATGTGGATGAATCTCGAAAATATGCTGTGTGATAAACCAGTCACAAAAGAACAGATATTATACAATCCCACTCACATGAAGTAGCTAAAATAGCAAATTCACAGAGAAATGATGTGGGGGGGTCCTGGGAGCTGGGGAGGAGTGGGAAGGAAAGTGGAGGGTTATTGTTCAGTGGGCTCAGAGTTTCTCTCTGGGATAATGAACATCTTCTGGAAATGCACAGTGAAGTGGTTCCATGGCCAGTGACTTGTACAGCGACTTGGGCACGGGGGGGGTGGCCCACGTTGACCCCAGCTCACCTGTGACTCCATCTGAGTCCTTAGAAAAGCCCCTGAGAGTCCCATCTTCTCATGTGCCAATTGTCAGATTTTAGAGTTGGGTGACAGCCTATTTCTTCTTGGGTGGATGTGGAAATCATGCGAGTGTCCAGTCTGGCAGTAAGGAGGACCGGGATGGAAGCCCTGCTGCCCCAGCCCTGCCTTGGTGGTGCTGGCGTCAGTGAGACAGAACCACTCCCACTTCTTACACTCTTGACCCGCAAGTCACCTGGGAAGCGTGCTTGGAGTTTGTAAATAACAAGGCAATTTGGGAACTTTTTTTCTGGAATGACCATCAGAGCTGTCATCATATGAGATCTGACATACGACACAAACTTGTCCTAGAAAAAGTGCTACATACCTTGTTGCTGAGCATCACTGTGGTCACCAGGTGGCCAAGGGGAGGACTTCTGAAGTGACTTTTGTGATATTCAGCAATGAGGTATGTAGAGGTCCTGAACTTAATTGTCAGCCCATGTATACTTCTGTTTATTTCTGCCTTTCTCCAAATGCTATGAAGAGAAGTTAGATAATGCCTAATGAGACAGGCTTGGCACCCGTATGTCAGCGGTTAGGGAGCCGGCCACGTGCACTGGAGCTGGCAGGTTGGAACCCAACCAGGGCCTCCTGCTCGACAACAATGACAACAACAACCACAAAAATAGCCAGACATTGTGGCAGGCACCTGTCGTCCCAGCTACTTGGGAGGTTGAGGCAGGAGAATCACTGAAGCCCAAGAAGTTGAGGTTGCTTGAGCTGTGATGCCATGGCACTCTACCAAGGGTGACATAGTGAGACTCTGTCTCAAAAAAAAAGAAAAAAAAAAACCTAATGAGACAGTCAAAGTGCAAGATACTAGCAAAAGAGAAGGTTTAGATTTTGGAAGAGAAAGTTATTATATTAAGCCAGTGGAATTTCAACTTTCTGCTGTTGATGAGAGCAGTGTCGGGAGAAGGAATCCTGGGAGGCGTTTGTTTGGACACTCACAGCTCCTCCCCATCCCCAGGCTGGTACAACCGTCTGTACATCAACTTCACGCTGCGGCGCCACATCTTCTTCTTCTTGCTCCAGACCTACTTCCCGGCCACCCTGATGGTCATGCTGTCCTGGGTGTCCTTCTGGATCGACTGCAGAGCTGTGCCCGCCAGAGTTTCATTGGGTAAAAGCATTCCATGGGATGTGGCAGGGTGGCTGTTTTGTTAAACTCATCCCTGTGTAAAGAAAAGCCCCCCATATGATCCTTCCTTGGAGGAACGTCTTCCCCTACCTCTCGCCTTCCATGTCCAGGTGCCGGCCTTCTTCCTCTACCTCATGGGGAGCTAAAGCCCCATCACCTTTGATTGCATCACTGTAGAGAGCCTATGTGGGGTGTCAACGTCCACAACTGGCAGTATTAGAGCTCAGTACTCAGAGAAATAAGACAATTCTGCAAATGCCAATGATTTGTTCTGTAAATACAAAAACATCATTTGCAGGCCTTGTTTAGCCAGACTGAGGCTTGTAGTGATTTGTGGGAAGGTGAGGGCTGCATTCCCTGGCACTGTGGGTTAGCCCTTCACAGGCCCTGCATTCTAGAGTAAAAGCTTGCCACTCTTCCCTGTAAACTGGACAAGATTAAGTTGAGGTTTGAGAAGTGTGAGAGATTAAGCAGCAAGGCCGGGTGGAGGAGAAACCAGCACGACAGGCCTCTGAGAGTTTCCAGTCTCTAAGGACCAATAAATGTGGCTTAGATGAGCGAGAATGTGTCCAGTTCTTGAGGTTTGGGAAAGTTGCTTTAATTCCACCTGAGAGCAGGCCTTTTCTGAAGCTGGCTTGACCTCATCAGCCATGTCCTAGAAATCCTGTCTTTAAGGGGTTGAAGTGAAGGGAGGTGAGCAGTAGGCTGGCTGGCAGGCATCAGCCACTGGGCAGCGGATCCCAGCAGCATGCCCAGGGAACCGCTCCTCAGGTTATCAGGCGGAGAATGTGGAACTGCAACCTAGTGAGCTACGGGGCGCTTCTACCCCACTGCCAGCCGCTGAGCTGACACTGGTGTTGCAGGGATCATGACGGTGCTGACCATGTCCACCATCATCACGGGCGTGAACGCCTCCATGCCCCGCGTCTCCTACATCAAGGCCGTGGACATCTACCTGTGGGTCAGCTTTGTGTTCGTGTTCCTGTCGGTGCTGGAGTACGCGGCCGTCAACTACCTGACCACGGTGCAGGAGTGGAAGGAGCGGAAGCTGCGCGAGAAGGTGAGCGCTGCTCCCTTGTCTGAGCCGTGCTGCTGATCCCTGATCCGAGGCAGGAGGTCGGCTGGGCGGAGGGCTCCCGGGGTTTGCGTGTGGGAAAAGGAGGTGTTGACGCAAGAGGAGGAGGGCTTGTACAGAGAAGCTCCAACTACTTCCCCGAAGGAGCTCAGAAAACAAAGTATTTGGACGGAGACCGAGAATGGAAAGATTTGACCTCCTAGATCCAGCTCTGCGACCTGTGCTGCGCCTCCGGTTCCTCGTCTGTGAAAGGATGACAGAACCCTGCCCTCCTGGGGTTCCTGTAAGACTCACACGTGGTGACTGAGACTGTGAGGTTCTAGACATGCAGAAACTATCACGGGGATTACTGAACATGTGTAGAGAAAACGAGAAGGGGAGCGTTCTAGAACAAAAAGGTCCTTTATTTATCACTGCTCTGGGACAGTAAAAATTCAGCCACTTTAAAAATGAAAAATATATATTTTGTATTTTTGTGTTTATTTACTGGGAATGCTGTACTATCTATATTTTACTACACTTTGCTTCACGACAGTTGACCCATTGAACAATGAGGGGGTTGGGGTGCCAACTCTCATGTATCGAAAATCCCAGTACAACTTTTGACTTCCGCAAAACTTAACTACTCATAGCCTACTGTTGGCTGGCAGCCTCACTAATGACACAAACAATCCACTGATGCATTTTTACCTATTATATATATTATGCGCTACATTAAGGGAGCTAGAGAAAAGAAAATGTTATTAAGAAAATCTTGGGTGGCCTCTGTGGCTTAAAGGAGTAGGGCGCCGGTCCCCTATGCCCCTATGCGGGAGGTGGTGGATTCAAACCCAGGCCCGGCCAAAAACCGCAAAAAAAAAAAAAAAAAAAGAAAAGAAAAAAAATTTTTTTTTTTTTTTTTGAGACAGAGACTCAAGCTGTCACCCTAGATAGAGTGCTATGTCATCACAGCTCACAGCAACCTCCAGTTCCTGGGATCAAGGGAGTCTTCTGCCTCCGCCTCCCAAGTAGCTGGGACCACAGGCGCTCACCACAACGCCCCGCCATTTTTTGATTGCAGCCATCATTGTTGTTTGGCGGGCCGGGCTGGATTCGAATCCACCAGCTCATGTGTATGTGGCTGGTGCTTTAGCCCTCTGAGCCACAGGTGCCGAGCCAAGGAAAGAAAATCTTAAGAGAAAAATCTATGTCCTATTCATTAGGTGGCAGTGGATCATAATAAAGGTCCTTGTCCTTGTCATCTTCATTTAGAGTAGGCTGGGGGGCAAGAGCAGGTGTTGGTCTTGCTGTCTCAGGATGGCAGAGGCAGAAGGCAATCAGTGTAGAAGTGAACCCGAGCATTTCAAACCTGTGTTGTTCAAGGGTCAACTGTCTTACTATGAGATAGAATGAAAACGGGAAATTTTATAAAGCAATCTTCCTGGACCTTTAACACAGGGAAGGAAACTCTATTTTCATTCATTTTCAGACTCTTATTAATTACAGTAAGAAATAAATGAAGGGCTGGGCATGGTGGCTCACATCTATAATCCTGTTGCTCTGGGAGGTTGAGGCAGGTGGATCACTTCAGGAGTTCAAGACCAGCCTGATCAAAGCAAGGTCCTGTCTCTCCTAGCCCAGCATTGTGGTATCTATAGTCCCAGCTACTTGGGAAGCTGAGGCAGGAGGATCCCTTGAACCCAGGAGTTTGAAGTTGCTGTGAGCTAGGCTGAGAACATGGTGATATAGCTTGAGTAACTGAGTAAGATTCTGTCCAACCCCCCAATCCCCCACACACATCCAAAAAAGGGATAAAGAATGTTGACTTGTTATCAAGTCTTTGCTAATCATTGTGCTAATCAAAATGAGTGTTTACCTAAAAGGTCTAGAGATTGAGGGACATGAAAATCATGTCTAGATGGCTGTTAGCCCTTAGCATTAAGAGAGCTTTGAATTTTAGGAAAAGAGGATATGTAGCCTTTTCAAAAATAGTTTTTAATAACTGTAATTACACTTGTCAAATATTTCCACATCATTTGCAAATAAACTAGAGTGTTTAAGAATTTATTTTTAGGCTCGGTGTCTGTGGTTCAACTGGCTAAGGCGCCAGCCACGTACACCTGAGCTGGCGGGTTCGAATCCAGCCAGGGCCCGCCAAACAACAATGACGGCTGCAACCAAAAAATGGCCGGGCATTGTGGTGGGCGCCTGTAGTCCCAGCTACTTGGGAGGCGGAGGCAAGAGACTTCCTGGAGCCCAGGAATTGGAAGTTGCTGTGAGCTGTGATGCCATAGCACTCTATCCAGGGTAACAGCTTGAGGCTCTGTCTCAAAAAAAAAAAAAAAATAATAAAGACTTTAATTTTAAAACCATTCAAACCTTTTTTACTTCAGTTCAATAATTTGTTTGTTGATCATTATCAAAGACCTTTGGATTCATTTAAACACTTGATTTACAGCCCATCAGACTTCCCTATATAGAGCTGTGCAAAAAATAGCAGAGCTTTCACTGGACAAATAGGGACTCATATTTGTGTTCAGGCAGGTCCTTAACCTGCTACTGTGTGATGGTTCCGGGTCTTTGCCAGTGATCGTATGACACTGATTAGAGAGTAAAAGGGAAGACATACTGAAAAGGTCTTTGGGTCCCCAAGTCTGTCTCTCTGTGGAAGAACAGACACCTGGGAGGTGACAGTGGCTCCTTCTCTTTGGTCAGACCTGTGACTTAAAGTTGCTGGAGGGCAGACAGTGGTGGGATGACACAAAATCTCTCTCCTGCTGCCCCACAGAGAAACCAATACATGTGGTCATTAAGATGGCCTTCAATAGAACTGAGGTCCCCAAATGGGAGCCTGGGAGCACTGCCCAGGAGTCCCCTCCCAGGCTGTACCCCAGACCTACTTACAGATTAGATGTCTGAGGGTGGCACCCTGGAATTCTAACACAGTCTTAGGTGATTCTGATGCTCTCTGAGGTCTGACTTCCACTCCATACAGCGCTAAACTGCTGGGTACCTGCCAGGCACAACCCCAGTTCTTCTTTCTCAGAAACAACCTGATGTGGAAAAATACGGATTTATCAGAAGTTTTGGCATTTTGTGATTCTAATTCAAAATCTTAGGAGAAAAGTCTGTTAGCAGATGGCATTACAGTTTAAAGCAAGGAACAGAAGTAAAGACCTGTGCTTTAAATAACCCAGTGACACTGTCTCACAATTTTATCAAAGTTTGAGTATGATTTTACCTAAGCTCAGAGTTGAACAGATGACCTCTTTGTGGTTGTGTTAATTATTCAAAAATTAATTAGCATGTTAATTAAATACTGTTACTGATACGATAAGACATAGAAACAATAACGAAAATGATCATACCTGCTTAAAAAAATAGCCCCCAAACTAGGGATGATTTCAAGTGTAAGAATATTTCAAGTAATTCCAATTTCACATTAGAATTCGTTTATCTATTTTTGCCTTTTATTTTATTTTATTTCTTTTTATTGTTGGGGATTCATTGAGGGTACAAGAAACCATGTTACACTGGTTGCATTTGTTGGGTAAAGTCCCTCTTATAATCGTGTTTTGCGCCTAAAAGGTGTGGCACACACCAAGACCCCAAGACCCCAAGACCCCCTCGCTCCTTCCCTCTCTCTGCTCTTCCTTTCCCCACCACTCCCTCATTCTTCCTCTCTCTGCTCTCCCCTTCCCTCACCCCCACCGTGTCAATAATTGTCACTAATTGTCCTCATATCAAACTTGAGTACATGGGATTCATGCTTCTCCATTCTTGAGATGCTTTACTAAGAATAATGTGTTCCACTTCCATCCAGGTT
>CAUYON010005105.1:0-16885 GCA_963573935.1 Arctocebus calabarensis | reverse complement strand
ATTTTTTTGCTTTGTTGGGTTAATAATAATAGTAAGCAACTTTAGGAGGCTGAGGCAGGAGGATTACTTATGCCAGGAATTTGTGACCAGCAACATAGCAAGACCTCATCTCTATAAAAAATAAAACAATTAGGCTCAGCATCCATATCACAGTGGTATGGTGCCGGCCACATACACCGAGGGTGGTGGGTTCGAATAGCAACTGCAACAAAAAATAGCTGGGCATTGTGGCAGTGTTAATATGCACTGAAATTACCAGAGTAGGTCAAAGAGTAGGACAAATCAATACTCAGTATGTGTATGTTCCATGGGCAAGATAACCCAAAGACTACACAGGAAGTCTACAATCTGCCTTTTCTGGTTACACACATGTGCATGGACACTACAGTCTAACTCCGTCATGGTAAGAGGCCCCTTTTTATAACACAAAGTTTGATCACAGCTACATAGGACAGAAAGTAGAAATTGATGAGACAGTTATTCAGTGAAGAATTAACCTTACCCAGAGAGAGGTGTGGCTCTAAACCTACTGGAATGCCATGCCTGATAGCAGCATCATCATTTGCCTGGAGCCTTGGATCACTGGATCATCTAATGATATCATTTAGGAGCAGGCTGGCCATACTGAATAGTCTTAGAGTGAGGGCTTTAGGTCACATAGTATCAGCAGACCTCTGGAATACTAGAAACTGAGATCAGTCATATAGGCAGCCAGCCACGGCTACACATGATGGAACCCCAATAAAAACTCTGAACACCCAGGCTTGAGAGAGCTTTCCTGGTTGGCAGTGTACACATTGTCACACATTGACACCGAGAAAGTAACACTGTCTCAACTCCACAAGAGAGGACAAATTAAGTGCTACATTCAGCACTTCTTTGAACTTTGCCCCAAATCCTTCTTTCCTTGGCTAATTTAACCTGTATTCTTTTCCTTGGAATAGAAAGGTAAACAAGAGTATAACTATCAGTGAATTCAGTGAGTCCTTTCACCCAAATTATCAAGCCTTAGGGAACACTGAACTTGTAGTTGGTATCAGGAGTGGGCGGTCAGGTGGACTGTTTTGTCTAATTTAGCAGTTGTCTAAACCCTTGTAGTAGGTGTCAGAAGTGAGTCATGTGGTCTGGGTTTCCTCTAACTTCTTAGTTTGCTGACTCCTTGCAACAGTGCTATTATTCCTCTTTTCAGGCATCCATTACTAACACACTGGTACTTGGTAGACTATCTGTATATTTGCCTTATCCCTACTATTGGCCTCTGAGCCTTGAGTGCTGTCACCTTCCCCCAGACCTATCCTACAACTGGCCCATTGTGTCTGTTAGTATAGAGTGGCTGGATTCACTGAATCATGCAAAGTATGACGGGAATAAAACTGAGGTTATTTTGATTCCTCCTCTCCCATAGTCATCATTTTAAAAGGCGTTGATAGCAACAACTCTAGCATTGTTTAGTATTTACCTTTGTTCGGAAAGAGCATCTACAGGAAATAACTGATGTGCGAGAGCAGGGTCCACAGTCTCCTTCATGGCACAGCTTTTCACAGGTATGAATGAAATCTTTAATAAAAATGAAAATAGCTGGGAATGACAATTGCAACTATTCATTTTCATACTCCTAAATTCACTAGCCACATTGGTCTTCCACTATACTTCCTACACGTCCAGAATTAGAGTTGAGGGAAGAAGGATGTCATCAATCTTTCTTCCCTTCATCCAGCAGACTGCGCCTTTTCTGACAAGGACAGGGCCCAGCATTAGACAATGGAATATGCTTTGGAATGCATGATGCTTATTTTAAGTCAAAGAACAGAACCACTGACTCTTTCTTTAGGTCCTAAGCCTCTAGGTTAGACTCAAGTCTCCTTAAGTTGTTGCCATGCATGAATTTACTGAAATGCTCTTGACTCTGAAAGTCACCTGGGCCCTGATAAAAATAATAAATATAAAAATAATAATAAAAATAATCATTATCCCTGATCCATAATTTCACTGTCTCTAGCTGTGTTAATGTCGGCTATGGGCAGCCTACAATCACTCTGCTAAACTAGGTGTAGGATAAGTCTTTTTTCTAGGATCTATTTGGGATAACCCCAGAATCTCTTTCTTATGGCTAATATTAATACCATATATTTTTACATCCTTTAACTTTTTTTTTTTTTTTTTTTTTTTGAGACAGAGCCTCAAGCTGTCACCCTGGATAGAGTGCTGTGGCATCACAGCTCACAGCAACCTCCAATTCCTGGGATCAACTGAGTCTCCTGCCTCCGCCTCCCAAGTAGCTGGGACCACAGGCGCCCGCCACAACGCCCGGCCATTTTTTGGTTTCAGCCGTCATTGTTGTTTAGCAGGCCCAGGCTGGATTCGAACCCTCCAGCTCAGGTGTACGTGGCTGGCGCCTTACCCTGTTGAGCCACAGGCGCCTAGCCTACATCCTTTAACTTTTAGCCTCATTTTATTTTTTCAGGACTCTAAAATCTATCTCCTGAAGACAGAATCCAGTTTGGGTCTTAGTTATTTTTTTAAATCTAGCCTGAAAAATCTGCTTCTGTTTAAATCCATTCATATTTATTGTTATTAGTAATGTAGTTGGATTTATGTCTGCCATTTTAGTTTTCTGTCTCATGATTTTGTTGTTAATCTAATCCTTCTTGACTGTTTTCTTTCACATTAAGTAAAGATTTTTCCATAGTGTAATTCCTGTACTGATATATTTCACTATATTTATTAAATTATTTTCTTAATGGCTGCTCTAAGGCTTACCATATGCATCTTATCAGAATCTACTCCAGATTTATATTACTTCCAATGAGACACAGCTTTACTCATATATAGTTCTAGTCTTCATTTTTTTGTTTTTTTGTTATATATTTTATATCTATGTTACAAATTCAACACCTCAATATTATAATTATTTTATATACAGTTATCTATTATACTAAAGAAGCTGAGAAAAAAGGCGTGGATATATATAGTTTATTTTATTTTTTCATTTACCATTTCTGGCTTTCTTCATTTGTTCCTGTGAATTTGTTACCATCTGGTATCATTTCCTTATTTCAATACACATTTGATTACATCCACCTCCTTTGGGCTGTTATTGCCAAATATATTTCTACATGTTATAGGCCTACCAATAATGCACAATTATTTTTTTAATCAGTTGAGAAAATTTATACTGTCTTTTACAATTATATCACCTTTACTAGTGCTGTCATGTGAATTTGAACTTCCATTTGTGTTTACTTGCTTTCAGCCTGAGAAACTTTATTAGTATTTATTATAATCCAAGTTGGCCTGCTAGCAATCAATTTTCTTTTCTTTTCTGGGACACAGTCTCACTATGTTGCCCTTGGTAGAATGCTGTGGCATCACAGCTCACGTCAACCTCCAATTCTTGGGCTTAAGCGATTTTCTTGCCTTAGCCTCCCAAGTAGCTGGGACTATAGGTGTCCACCACAATACCCGGTTACCTTTTTTAATTGAGACAAGAGTCTCACTATGTCACCCTCAGTAGAGTGCCGTAGCGTCACAGCTCACAGCAACCTCCAACTCTTGGGCTTCAGTGATTCTCTTGCCTCAGTCTCCCAAGTAGCTGGGACCACAGACAACCGCCACCATGCCCAGCTATTTTTTTGTTGTAGTTGTTGTTGTTTGGCAGGCCCGGGCTGGGTTCGAACCTGCCAACCATGGTGTATGTGGCTGGCACCCTAGCAGCTGAGCTGCTCCGAGCCCCGGTCACTTTTTTGTTGCAGTTGTCACTGTTGTTTACCTAACCGGGGCTGGGTTTGAACTCACAGCCTCAGTCCATGTGGCCGACACCATAACCACTGTGCTACATCTCCATTGTTTCTGATGTGAAGTCTGAGAAGTCCATGGTTAATCTTATAGAGGTTCCTTTGTATGTGAGGAGTCATTTTTTTTCTTGCTGCTTTCAAGATTTTCTCCTTGTCTTTGTCCTTTGGCATTTTTATTATGTGTCTGACTGGATCTCTTTGCATTTATTGTACTTGGAATTTGTTAAGTTTCTTGGATGTGTAGACTAACATTTTCCAGTGAATTGTAACATTTTCATTCGTTATTTCTTCAAATATTTTCCTGCTCATTTTTACTCTCCTTCTCATATTCCCATTACCAAGTATACTGGTACACTTAAAGGTGTCCCACATTTCTCTAAGGCACTGTTCATTTTTTTCATTCTATTTTGTCCCTGTCTTTTGGATTGCATAATCTCCATTGATCTATTTTCATACTTATTGCTTCTGCTAGCTCAAATCTATTGCTGAGCCCTTTTAACAAATTTTTAATTTTTTTTTTTTTTTTAAGACAGAGTTGCCCTTGTTAGAGTGCTGTGGCATCATAGCTTACCGCAACCTCAAATTCTTGGGCTCAAGCGATTCTCTTGCCTCAGCCTCCCAAGTAGCTGGGATTGCAGGCATCCATTACAACGCTTGGCTATTTTTAGAGGTGGGGTCTTGCTCTTGCTCAGGCAATCCACCTGCCTTGGCCTCCCAGAGTGCTAAGATTACAGGTGTGAGCCACTGTGCCTGGCTTTTTTTTTTTTTTTTAAAGACAGAGTCTCACTTTGTCGCCCTTGGTAGAGTGCTATGGCATCATGGCTCATAGCAACCTCAAATTCTTGGGCTCGTCAGCCTCCCAAGTAGCTGGGACTATAGGTGCCCACAACAACGACTGGCTATTTGTAGAGACGGGGTCTCACTCTTGCTCAATCTGGTCTTGAACCCGTGAGCTCAGGCAATCCACCGCCTTGGCCGCTGAAATGCTAGGATTACAGGCATGAGCCACTATGCCCGGCCAAATTTTTCATTTTGGTTATTGTATTTTTGACTTCCAGAATTTCCCTTGTATTCTTTTTCTAATTTCTGTATCTTTAATAACATTCTCTATTTGATGAGACATAGGTTTCAAACCTTCTATTGCCTCTTTAAGCATGGTTTCTATCAATTCTTTGAACATATTTATAATGGGTATTCTAAATTTTTTTTTTTTTTTTTTTTTGAGACAGAGTCTCAGTATGTCACCCTCAGTAGAGTGTTGAGGCATCAGAGCTCCAGCAACCTCGAACTCTTGGGCTTAAATGATTCTCTTGCCTCAGCCTCCCAAGTAGCTGGAACTACAGGTACCCACCACAACGCCTGGCTATTTTTTTGTTGTAGTTGTCACTGTTGTTTACCAGGCCTAGGCTGGTTCTAACCTGCTAGGCTGGATGTATGTGGCCGGTGCCCTAACCACTATGCTACGGGTGCAGAGCCATATTCTAAAGTTTTGTAATCTGTCATCTGTTCACTCTTACAGGCAGTTTCTGTTATTTTTTTCCCTGTTTCTTTGCATATCTCATAATTCCTTCTTGGAAACTAGAGGTGTTAGCGAATATAACAACCCTGGATAAAGATTTCCCTCTCTACAACTTGTTTTTGTTGTGTTTTGCTTATTGGTTTAGTTGCCTTGGCTACACTACTTTGGTATGAAGCCACTGGTGCCACTCTTTGGATGGCATAGCCTTGGGAGTACACATTTACCCTGTGACAATGGTTTTAGCGAGGCTCTCTTTGATAATCTCTGTGATCTCTCTGTTAAGTTGTGTGCCTCATTAGAATTACACCCCATTAATTGCCCATCTATTGTTTTTGACAATGCCCTGGGGCTTAAATTGCTCAGAAGTCTGATCCATTCAAATATGGGCCAGAGGAGTCTTTGCAGTAAGTCTTTGAGGACTGTTCTAATCCCAGGAAGGCTCCTCTTATCTAAAGTATCCTTAGGCCTGAACTCTCACACTCTATTTCTAATAAAGTCAGTTTCTTTGGGGGAAAACTCTGAAGCTCTCGGTTCTTATGAACTGCCACTCTTCCTGGGAAAAGCCTTTGAGGCACCACTCCAGGTGGTGGGTGGGGCAGCAGCTTGGTGTACTTCTCTAGGTGGAATCTCTCTGCCCTACAAGTGAGCTGGAGTGAGGAAGATTTGGGTCCCAGTATTATGCTGCAATTGGGGTAGGGCCTCCATTGTACAGAACTGGCAGCTGGGTGGAGAAAGGGAGCCCCACCCTCTCAGCTACATTCACCAGAAATTCAGCCTTTTCAACTTAGAGTTGGAGAAGAGAAATGCTGGCAGTGTGCCCTTTCTGGTGACTATAGTAACCCTTGACTAAGAGCTGAAAGGAGAAGAAGTTTTGTCTTCTTAGCTACACTAACTCTGAGTGTAGATTTTGTCAAGCTGAGCTGTATGTTGTAGCTCATTGTCCCAAATTCTTGCTGTTGCTTACCTAAGTTTGACGATTTTTCTGAATGAACATTTCATTTGATGGATGCCCTTAATACACTTTGCGGACTTTAAATGGCTAATTTTTAGTTTTCCCAAGCTTTGCTTATTGTGCTGGGGAGCAGATCCATAGGGAGCTCCTTAAGCCATCACTCTGAAGTACAATTCTACTCAGTCTCTTGTACTGAGGCTATCTATATCTTTGGGATAGAAATTTCCCACCAGGTGAGATACTAAAAGATTTGAACAGGCTCGGCACCTGTGGCTCAACGGGCTAAGGCGCCAGCCATGTACACCTGAGCTGGAAGGTTCGAATCCAGCCCGGGCCCGCCAAACAACAATGACGGCTGAAACCAAAAAATGGCCGGGCGTTGTGGCCGGTGCCTGTAGTCCTAGCTACTTGGGAGGCAGAGGCAGGAGACTTGCTTGAGCCTAGGAATTGGAGGTTGCTGTGAGCTGTGATGCCACAGCACTCTATCCAGGGTGACAGCTTGAGACTCTGTCTCAAAAAAAAAAAAAAAAAGATTTGAACAAACTTTCTACAGACAAACTAGGTCCAAAAACTTGAGCACCATTGTTACTACGAACCACAGGTTTGTCTTTGAACTTCTCAGTCCAACTCAGCCTAGTTTCTCAAAAGTATTCAAAAGATGGCTCGGAGCCTGTAGCTCAAGTGGCTAAGATACCAGCCACATACACCAGAGCTGGGGAATTCGAATCCAGCCTGGGCCCGCCAAACAACAATGACAACTGTAACCAAAAAATTGGGTGTTGGGGTGGGTGCCTGTAGTCCCAGGTACTTGGGAGGCTGAGGCAAGAGGATTGCTTAAACCCAAGAGTTTGATGTTGCTGTGAGCAGTGATGGCATGGCATTCTATTTTTTTTTTTTGAGACAGAGCCTCAAGCTGTCACCCTGGATAGAGTGGCGTGGCATCACAGCTCACAGCAACCTCCAATTCCTGGGCTCAAGCAAGTCTCTTGCCTCCGCCTCCTAAGTAGCTGGGACTAGAGGTGCCCACCACAACACCTGGCCATTTTTTGGTTGCAGCCATCATTGTTGTTTGGCAGGCCCAGGCTGGATTCAAACCCGCCAGCTCAGGTGTATGTGGCTGGCGCCTTAGACCATTGAGCCATAGGCGCTGAGCCATGCCATGGCATTCTACCCAGAGCGATAGCTGGAGACTCTGTTTAAAAAAAAAACAAAAAAACCCCAAAAAATTTCCCAAAATTAAAAGTTTGTTAAAGGCCAGGTGCAGTGGCTCATACCTGTAATACCAGCACTTTGGGGGGCTAAGATGGGAGGTCTGCTTGAAGTTAGAAGTTTGAGACCAGTGTGGGCCACATAGTGAGAACTATCTCTACAAAAAAATAAAAGAAATAGCTGGGCTCAGTGGTGAATACTAGCAGACCCAGCTACTCAGGGGTGTGGCTGAGGCAGGAAGACTGCCTGAGCTCAGGAGTTTGAGTCTGCAGTGATCTAAGATTGCACTGTTACTCCAGCCTAGGTAACAGAGTAAGACACTATCTCTTTAAAAAAAAAAATTAATAAAAAAATTTGCTCAGTATCCTCTAATCTAATTCCTTAACTTGCTTTTTACTACCTTTTTTACTGATAGTTACTATCCCTTTCTTGCTCAAGTCCCCTTGTATTACCCATTTCACATTTCCTTTTTCTTCTCATTGCCAACAGTATACCTGAAAGCTCCTCAGATAGGATTTTTGGTCATTGTATATGAAATTCTTATAGAATCTATGTACATTTGGAAAAGGGAAAAACTGTATCATCCTTCTTGATTTAGAAGTCATTTGATTGCCATACTATAGATACATTTTCTTGGTAGGCATAGAACTAATAGACAATTGATTTTCCTAATACAGTTGGAACATGTATTAATGTTGTTAATACATGTTGTCTCCTCATATATAATTAATATATGAGGAGAGCATTTCTCCTCTGTAAGTAATTTTAAAGTAAGACTGAAAAAAAAAAAAAAAGGATTAAGTAGGGTGCTCTTACTGATTCCGGCAGGTATTTAGAAGAAATAGAAATCTATCTTCTTGATAAAATGAAAACCAAATCTAAAGAATCCAGCATTACCAAAAAGATGCATGGTTAGTATAGGAATACATTTCCTATTCAGTCTCAGTTGCTGGCTTTCATTTTTCTAAATACATGACCTTTGAGCATGAGCTGCCAAGTCACTGCAAACTTGCATGCATATACTCCCCAATGACAGGGTCAGACAGCTCAATTAGAAACTCACACCATTTTTTTTTTTTTTTAATAAGACAGAGTCTCACTTTATTGCCCTCGGTATTGTGCCGTGGCGTCACACAACTCACAGCAACCTCCAACTCCCGGGGTTAGGTGATTCTCTTGCCTCTGCTTCCCGAGTAGCTGGGACTACAGGCGCCTGCCACAATGCCCTGTTATTTTTTTGTTTTTGCAGTTTGGCCAAGGCTGGGTTTGAACCTGCCACCTTCGGTATATGGGGCTGGCACCCTACTCACTGAGCCACAAGTGCTGCCCTGAAACTCAGACCATTTTATATCTAATTCCAACAAGCATTTTCTGGTTTCTATGTCCAAGTAATCAGAAGCCACAAATCAGAAAGGGGAGTCACTAAAGATAGGCAGCCAGGCATGGGATAAATTGCCTCAGAAACCTCTACATCCCTGAAGGCAGCTCTATATTCACTGTAATATATAGTAAGTGAGGTTCAAGAAAATGATGACTGAGTCAATAAGAAACAAATTAGGCTGGGCACAGTGGCTCACGCCTGTAATCCTAGCACTCTGGGAAGCTGAGGCAGGTAGATTGCTTAAGTTCACAAGTTTGAGACGAGGCTGAGCAAAACCAAGATCCCGTCTCTACTAAAAATAGAAAAACTGAAGCAAGGCTTGGCCCCTGTGGCTCAGCGGGCTAAGGCGCCAGCCACGTACACCTGAATTGGCGGGTTCGAATCCAGCCCGGGCCCGCCAAACAACAATGACAGCTGCAACCAAAAAATGGCCAGGCGTTGTGGCAGGCGCCTGTGGTCCCAGCTACTTGGGAGGCAGAGGCAAGAGACTTGCTTGAGCCCAGGAATTGGAGGTTGCTGTGAGCTGTGGATGCCACGGCACTCTACCCAGGGTGACAGTTTGAGACTCTGTCTTGAAATAAATAAATAAACAAATAAATAACCTCCACTAACCAATTTAAAGAAAAGAATGTAAATTTTACAAAACTCCTCATCCAAAATGGTGTTTAAGAGGTGCTATCTTCAGACTCGGCACCTATGGCTCAACGGGCTAAGGTGCCAGCCACATACACCTGAGCTGGTGGGTTCGAATCCAGCCCGGGCCCACGAAACAACAATGACAGTTGCAAACAAAAAATGACCAGGCGTTGTGTGACGGGCGCCTGTAGTCCCAGCAACTTGGGAGGCAGAGGCAGGAGCCTCGCTTGAGCCCAGGAATTGGAGGTTGCTGTGAGCTGTGATGTCACAGCACTCTATCCAGGGCAACAGCTTGAGGCTCTGTCTCAAAAAAAAAAGAGGTGCTATCTTCAGGCTTGGGCCCTGTGGCTCAATGGGCTAAGGCGTCAGCCACTTACCCTTGAGCTGATGGGTTCGAATCCAGCCCGGGCCCGCCAAACAACAATGACAGCTGTAACTAAAAAACTGGCCGGCCCCTGTAGTCCCAGCTACTTGGGAAGCTGAGGCAGGAGACTTGTTTAAGCCCAGAAATTGGAGGGTGCTGTGAGCTGTGATGCTACAGCACTCTATCCAGGGTAACAGCTTAAGGCTCTGTCTCAAAAAAAAAAAAAAAAAAAGAGGTGCTATCTTCAGTTAGATGGGAAACTTAGCTATAAAGAGTGACAGTCCTTAAGTGGTCTAATTGATGGAAGTGATATTATACCTCAAATTCATCAGCTAAAATAATCTTCCTGCCTCAGCCTCCAAGTAGCTGATACTACAAGCGCATGCCACTGCATCTGGAAGAATTTTAATTCTTCAATATCTTACCCATAGTTATTTCATAGTTAGTATATTCCTATTTTATGAAAATGCTTTTTAAAAACACTTGCTGAAGCCTGGATTAGTAAAATATATGTGGTATTCATACTAGTGTAGGCACCTAAGAGAAATCATAACCCTCCTTGGAATAGCATCTCATCACAGTTGTCTAGAATTTATAATAAAATACTTGAATCATGGAGATCACTTGGGCAAACATATATATATTTTCACAAGTACACTTTGAAAAGGAAAAAGTACTACTCAAATTTCATCATAAGAACTTCTGATGTTGTTATTGGTATTGCTGCCAAATATTTACATTAACATTTTTAAAACCAACTTTATGCCTACTAATTACCTAAGGAACCACAAGGCAGAGGCTTGCCACACACTTTTCCACATGAAGGGACAGGATCCATGCACGTTTTTCGACCACTACTTCCAAATTCTAACAACTGGCTGAGAGGAGTTTGGCCACAAGGGCAACAGCGCACCAGCTGGGGAAGCCGGGGGCATAGCTGGCAGGGCTGAGGGTGGCACACTTGAGAACATGTATGGTTCCCACATTTCAAGTCCCTGTTAAAAAAACAACAATAACATACTATTACATAATTGTTATATAAACTGCAGCTTTATTCTAACTGAGGAAAATGTTAACACCTTACTTGCCACATATCTTTAAACAGCTGAAGTTCCCAAATCCATCAGACTTTCCTACATCTGTTCCACATAACACATCTCGGGAGGTGCTGCCACAGTAGCATACTTGAGGACATAATTTCAAAAACAAAAGATTAGTAGCCTGCATGAGATCTTATAATATTCTAAATAATCTATAAGAAAACACAAATGCCACTCATTAGTGTGTTGATCACTCCTGATGCAGAAATGAATGTGGCTTATACAGCAGCTCTAAGACCCACCTGAGAGCTTTACCACAGAAAGAAATTAAAAAAAAAAAAGAAAGAAAGAAAAAAGTCCTTGTTAAACTCTGTTAATATTTCATAGTGCCTCTTCATACTAAGAACAGCATTAGAGTGAAGCAACCCCTAAATTAAGAGAACATTATCTGGTCCATGGTTGTGGTTGAACAACATGGACTGTGAGGTTCCCTGGGGTCCTCTGGAAGGTAACAGGGATGGATAAGCTGAGCTGGTAGTAGTGGTAGAGGGATTGACACCTGGATTCCCCATCCTCACTTCAACCCAAGAAGCACAGACTTCATACTTTCTATAATAGGGTTTACATGAAATGCTTAAAGGTCCCTGTTGCTAAAAAGAAATTTTAAAAATTACCATGATGGTATGAAATCTTTAATAATTTGTATACTGTTGAATTTAAAGTAATCATGTTTGAGCAGTCATACTATGAAGTTTCAAATAACTTGTCTATTACTTGCTAGACAGAGAACCCCAATCTAATGATTTTCCTATGGGTTCAAGAAATAATGGGACAGTAGCAACAGCCGGAATGGCAAAAGCAACAACAATCAAAGAAACCCTAGCCAGATGGGAAGAGAAAACTGGTCAGAAACCATCTAATGTCAAAGAGATAAAGCTTTATGCCCAGATTCCTCCTATAGAGAAGATGGATGCATCGTTGTCCATGCTTGCTAATTGTGAGCAGCTTTCTCTGTCTACAAACTGCATTGAAAAAATTGCCAACCTTAATGGCCTAAAAAACTTGAGGATATTGTCTTTAGGAAGAAACAACATAAAGAACTTAAATGGACTGGAAAGTAGGGGACACATTAGAAGAACTGTGGATCTCTTACAATCTTATTGAGAAGTTAAAAGGGATCCATATAATGAAGAAATTGAAGATTCTTTACATGTCTAATAACCTGGTAAAAGACTGGGCTGAATTTGTAAAGCTGGCAGAACTGCCATGCCTGGAAGACCTGGTATTTGTAGGCAATCCCTTGAAAGAGAAACATTCTGCTGAGAACACCTGGATTGACGAGGCAACTAAGAGAGTGCCTAAACTGAAAAAGTTGGATGGTACTCCAGTAATTAAAGAGGATGAGGAAGAAGATAACTAACTCTACATTTTCTACTTTGTGTTAACTTATTTAAATGTCATAAGAACAATAGATAAGTTTTATATAATTGTCTGTTTTAAAGATTCTGTGTGGGACAAAAGGTTCTTAAGATAAAACAAATCTCTCATTCTCATCTCTTCTTAATTTAGTCAGTGTTTTTTCTCCCTAAAACTGATAGCACCAATTTTACATATTCTAGTCCTCTTTTTAGGAACTACAGATTTTCCATTTTTGTCTTCAGTCCTAGTTACGTACTGCATGGCCCCCTTCTCTTTTAACAACAAAGGAACAAATATTCTTTATTTCAATTTGTTTAGTTTTTTTAGGTTAGGCATTTTAAGATATGCTTTTGAATGTGAAGAATAACTTTCCTGAAATTCTATCCCCTTACAACTCAGAAGCACGAGTATATCATGCCTTTGGTGTAGAAAGCATGGTGATGGGAGGAGTTCCTCTTAGAAATACAGCATCCCTAGAACTAAGACTCCAAAGTCCAGTTGGGAAAGCTGTGATGAAAAAGGAAAAATTAACATATTGGAGGCCTTCTAGCTCATGTTATATTTACTTATTTGTTTTTCCAAAAACATGCGCATTGTCAGCTGGAATTTAGATTGTATTTACATGCATGGCCACTTGAGTCATTCTGTACACTTAGTCATTCTGTGATTCTACTCAACGTTTAAATGACTCTTATGATCATTCCTTTGACCAATAATGTGGCCATGTTACTTATGTGGACCTGGCCTTAAGCATACCTTTTGGATTATAGTTCCTTACATGTTAAAAGCAGTTGTTATATTTGAATTCCTAGCCTAAATGTTGATCATTGATATATGTCAAAATTTGATCTAATGATTTGGTCTGGTGACCCTTGTTGCTGGGAAAATGATTGTTATGGTTATAAGGGTATAGACTTAAGGACTGAATTTTGTACCTTTTGATAAATGAAACTTAGTACTTCAAAACATATTTTTGGAGAAGTTCTAAGTTAAAAAGCTCTTAAAATGTATTAAAATAAGTGATTGTAGAGGGAAGAGAGATGTTTCATTATGGGATCCCAGGCAAAAGGCAATGTTGGAGGATTGCTTTCGTCATGAAGCACTGTATGTGATTTAACCTCAAAGTAGCAAAGCAATAGTTAGATGCAGAGAGTAGAATTTATCATGTAAAAAAATTATTTCTGGAAAAAGCAAAGCATTGTAGTGAGTAATCAGATGAGGTCCATAAAAAGCCATGGCTGCATCACTAATAAATTGCAGAAAAGAAGTTGGGCCCTCTGCCAAATTGTGCCTAAAGTCCCTCAACCAGAGACTATGATTCTTGTTTCCCCATTGACTTGTGTGATTTCACTTGCATAATGTCACAGTGAACTAGGGAAGAATCATTTTGTAAATGATTATATAAGTAGTCCTGGGTTTTAGAAGTTTTCAGCCATCAATTAAATACAAATTACTTGATTTTTTCTGAGTCAAAAGGGACCAACTGTTTTGACAATCAACTCTAAATACAAACGAGGGAAACTTAGTCTCACACCTTTTTAGCTTCCTTTTATCTCTTCCTTTCAATCTGATAGGAAGAAACCTTTACATTGACTGGCTTATACATTCAAAACCTTTGGACATTTCTTTTGAATGAGCCTTCACTCTAAATGGTGATATTTAAGACCCAGAAGCAGAGAAGGGAGACATCTTCTTTACTTACACAGTATTCTCTACTTCATCTAGTAGACAAGCTTGAAGCTACATACATTGCTATGTATGGGAATATTTTCTAAAAGTTACCTGGAAGTGAATATGAATATGGAATGGATGGATGACTTAATATTGAATTTATTTGTAAAATGGCTTACAGTTTTGGTGGGTTTTTTCCAAATTCTATATAATATAGAAAAAAGTTCTCACTTTTTCTCATTTCTTAAATTTTTAATTACTGGTAGTTTTCAGAAAAATGTAAGATACTTCTCTGTGTCCATTTCACAGAGAAATTCATATTCAGTACCATTCAAAAAATATTTGAATGGCCTCCATACATCCCTTTTAATAGAACTAAAGCCAGAACCCATGCCATTATGAAATGGAAGGTAGGCTGTTTGAAGTGGGGATAGCCTCTGAAATCATTCCTTGAACTATCATTTGTTGCTACAAAGTTAACTGATATTAAATGCTTTTATGACTGTTGGATTAATTTCACTTACTCGAAATGGATTCTCTCTGTGCTTTAGGTTTAAAGCATTAAGGCTTTTTTGGCTTGGTGCCTGTGGCTCAGCGGGCTAAGGTGCCAGCCACGTACACCTGAGCTGGCGGGTTCGAATCCAGCCCGGGCCTGCCAAACAACAATGGCGGCTGCAACCAAAAAATGGCCTGGCGTTGTGGCGGGCGCCTGCAGTCCCAGCTACTTGGGAGGCAGAGGCAGGAGACTCTCTTGAGCCCAGGAATTGGAGGTTGCTGTGAGCTGTGATGCCACAGCACTCTACCCAGGGTGACAGCTTGAGGCTCTGTCTCAAAACAAACAAACAAAAAAAAGCATTAAGGTTTTTTTTGGAGACAGAGCCTCAAGCTGTTGCCCTGGGTACAGTGCAGTGGTGTCACAGCTCACAGCAACTTCCACCTCCTGGGCTTAAGCGATTCTCTTGCCTCAGCCTCCCAAGTAGCTGCTCCAGGCGCCCGCCACAACACCCGGCCATTTTTTGGTTGTAGTTGTGATTGTTTGGCAGGCCCAGCCTGGATTCGAACCCGCCAGCTCTGTTGTATGTGGTTGGTGCCTTAGCCTCTTGAGCTACAGGCGCTGAGCCAGCATTAAGCCTTTTTAGTGGATCATTTAGATTTCTTCCCTTCTTCTTCTTTTTTTTTTTTTTTTAGACAGAGCCTCAAGCTGTCACCCTAGATAGAGTGCTGTGGCATCACAGCTCACAGCAACCTCCAATTCCTGGGCTCAAGCGAGTCTCCTGCCTCTGCCTCCCAAGTAGCTAGGACTACAGGCTCCCACCACAACGCCCGGCCATTTTTTGGTTGCAGCCGTCATTGTTGTTTGGTGGGCCTGGGCTGGATTCCAACCTGCCAGCTCAGGTGTACATGGCTGGTGCCTCAGCCCGCTGAGCCACAGGTGCTGAGCCGATTTCTTCTCTTCTTATAAATGATAGTAGAGCTTTAGTACTATAATTTTTACAGCAAATCCGGTTCTAGTCTACCAAGGAATTTAACTTTTCTGTGTTTCCTTACTTTAAGCTTATGGCTGTATTACTGAGCCAGGCATTGAAAAGCTTTTGTGTTCTCTGTTAATAGGAATTTGTTCCTTTAAATGAGAGGTTCTCAACCTTGGCACCATTAACATTTCTGGTTGGATAATTCACTGTTGCGGGGAGGGGGCTTGTCCTGTGTACTGTAGGATATGTAGCAGCATGTCTGGCTTCTAGCCACTAGAGTTCAGTAGATTCTCCTCCCCAGTTATGTTATCTTACAGACATTGCTATATGTGCCCTGGGGCAGGAGGCTGAGAACAAATTCTCCCTGGTTAAGAACCAGTGCTTTTTACACTAATATTCCTTTTGTCCAGTATCCATTTGTTTTCACTCTATTGCCTTGTGCCACTTGAGTTGTTGTATAAGAGAAGGTGGTGTACCTAATAATCATGGATTTCAGGAATGACCACTGGTATTTCCCTTTTTTGTAATGCCCATTTTCATGATTCTCAAATAATGCTAGAACTCAGGGCTGGAAAGTTTAACTTACCTTTTTTCAGCAAAATCTCAAAAAAAAATTTTTTTTTTTTTTTGAGACTGAGCCTCAAGCTGTCACCCTAGATAGAGTGCTGTAGCATAACAGCTCACAGCAACCTCCAATTCCTGGGCTCAAGCGAGTCTCCTGCCTCAGCCTCCTAAGTAGCTGGGACTATAGGCGCCCGCCACAATGCTCCGCCATTTTTTGGTTGCAGCCATCATTGTTTTGTTTGGTAGGTCCGGGCTGGATTGGAACCTGCCAGCTCAGGTGTACGTGGCTGGCGCCTTAGCCCACTGAGCCACAGGCGCCCAGCCACGATCTCAATTTTTATTTCTTTTTTTTGAGACAGAGCCTCAAGCTGTCACCCTGGATAGAGTGCTTTGGCATCACAGCTCACAGCAACCTCCAATTCCTGGGTTCAAGCGAGTCTCCTGACTCCACCTCCCAAGTTGCTGGGACTACAGGCGCCCACCACAATGCCCAGCCATTTTTTGGTTGCAGCTGTCATTGTTGTTTGGCGGGCTGGGTTGGATTTGAACCCGCCAGCTCAGGTGTACATGGCTGGCACCTTAACCTCTTGAGCCACAGGCGCTGAGCCTCAATTTTTATTTCTTAACATCCTTGCTTATTTTAGGACAGTGATTATTAACCTACTTCTATGTTATTATCAATGGGATCCAACTTATGATAGATTTTTGCCTTATTTTTTATTTTTTTATTTTATTTTATTTTTTTTGTAGAGACAGAGTCTCACTTTATCGCCCTGGGTAGAGTGCCGTGGCGTCACACTGCTCACAGCAACCTCCAGCTCTTGGGCTTAAGCGATTCTCTTGCCTCAGCCTCCCTAGTAGCTG
>CAUYON010005104.1:0-22622 GCA_963573935.1 Arctocebus calabarensis | reverse complement strand
AAAGAATTCACTCTGGAGAGAAACCCTGCTAATGTGAAGAGTGTGGCAAAACTTTTAGCCAGTATACAAACCTGTCTGTACATGAAAGAATTCACTCTGGACAGAAACCCTACAAATGTCAAGAATGTGGCAAAACCTTTACCTGGCTCTCAGGCCTTTCTGTACATCACAGAACTCACTCTGGAGAGAAACCCTACAAATGTCAGGAATGTGGCAAAGCCTTTAATGTTAGTTCAGCCCTTACTAAGCATAAAATAATTCACTCTAGAGCAGTGGTTCTTAACCTTCTTAGTGTCACGACCTATGAATACAGTTCCTGTGGATTGCATCCCACAGTTTGAGAACCTCTGCTTTAGAGAGAAACCCTATGAATGTGAAGAACATGGCAAAGCCTTTAACCAGCACTCACATCTTTCTGAACATCAAAAAATTCACTCTCGAGAGAAACTCTGCAAATGTGAAGAATGTGGCAGAACTTTTATTTATTTAATATTAATTTTTTTGCATTTTTTCCATAGGGGGTGGGTTTGAACCCACCACCTCTGGCATATGGGGCCATTGCCCTACTCCTTTGAGCCACAAGTGCCTCCAGTGGCAAAACTGTTAACGAGTACTCAAGCATTTCTTTACATAAAAGAATTCACTCTGGATAGAAACCAAATGTGAAGAATGTGGCAAAGCCTTTACTCAGCACTCACACCTTTCTGAACAGCAAAGAATTCACTATGGGGAGAAACCATACAAATGTCTAGAATGCTGCAAATCCTTTAACTGGTACTCAGGCCTTTCTGAACATCAAAGAATTTACTCTGACATCAACCTTACGAATTTAAAAAAATGTGTTAAAGCCTCTCAATGTAGGTCATTAGTAGTACACATTTGTTGTGGAGAGACTCTACAAAGGTCAAAAATGTGGCAAAGCCTTTAATTCATTTGTGAACCTTTCTAGACATTTATGAGTTTATTCTGGACAGAAACCTTATGAATATGGACAGTGGGCAAACTCTACCTCACATTCAATCCTCACTGTACATAGAAGAAATCACACAGGAGAGAAACCCTCCATATGGAGACTGTGGTAGTGCGTTTACCTGGTGTTCATAGCATTCTAAGCATAAAAGAATTCAAACTGGTGAGAAATCCTAAAAAAAAAAAACAAAAAAAACCCAAAGAATAATTTCTATACTTTTAAATTTGCTGAGGTTAGACTTGTGTCCTAGGATATGATCTATTTTGGAGGAGGATCCGTGGGCTGATGAGAAGAATGTATATTCAGTTTTATTAGGGTGAAATGTTTTGTAGAGGTCTGTAAAGTCCATTTGTTCTAGGGTCAGGGTTAAGTCTAATATTTCTTTGTTTAGTTTCTTCTTGGAGGATCTATCCAAAACTGTCAAAGGGGTGTGAAAATCTCCAACTATTATAGTGCAGGAAGATTTCAAGTTGTTCATATCTATTAGGGTCTGCTTTATGAATTGAGGAGCATTCTGGTAGGGTACATACATGTTAATTATTAAAATATCTTCATGTTGGGTGTTTCCTTTGACAAATATGTAGTGACTTTCCTTATCTTTCTTTATCTTTGTTGGTTTAAATCCAATTGTATCTGTTAGTAAAATTACCACCCTGCTTATTTCTAGTTTCATTTGCCTGTATTATACAAGTCCATCCCTTCACCCTGAGTCTATTTTTATCTTTCAAGGTAAGGTGAGACTCTTGTGTACAGCAGATATCTGTTCTGAGTATATGTATCCAATCAGCCATCCTGTGCCTTTTTAGTGGATAATTTAAACCATTCACATTAGTTGAGAGAATTGATAAGCCTGGTTGTATTTTGGGTGTCATGATTTTTGGATGTCCAGTGTACATTTTTAATCCTTTCACCACTGTGGAAGTTCAGTTTTGTTCAAAATTTCTGGGTGAGTTTACTTAGGAGTAATTGTACTGGTCATTGTGGAGGGTGGGTCTGAGAATATCCTGTAGAGCTGGTTTAGTTAAGGCAAATTTCTTCAACATGTCTATGTCATTAAAGTATTTGATTTCTCCATCACAAATGAAACTTAGTTTAGCTAGATAGAGGATCCTGGGTTGGAAGTTGTTTTGTTTTAGGAGACTGAAGGTCGATGACCATCTTCTTCTGGCTTGAAACCTTTTGGTTGAGAGATCTGCAGTCATTCTGATATTTATCCCTTTGTAGGTGATGCTTTTCTTACATCTGCCTGCTTGAAAAATTTTCTCTTTCATCTTAACTTTGTCAAAGTTAATCACAATGTGTCTAGGAGATGCTTTATTTGGATTAAGTCTTGCTGGGGTTCTGAAACTGTCTGCTATCTGAAGTTCTATATCACTTGCAATGCTTGGGAAATTCTCTTCCAAACTCTCTTGGAGTAGAGCATCTGAACCTTTAGGACCATCCTCTTCTCCTTCAGGGATTCCTGAGAGGTATTATTATTATTATTAAATCACAACTGCGTACATTAGTGAAATCAAGGGATACAATGTGCTGGTTTCATATACAATTTGAAATGTTTTCATCAAACTGTTTAACATAGCCTTCATGGCATTTTCTTTTCTTTTTCCAGTGGTAAGACATAATTTATTTACAGGAAAGAATACAGAAAACATTAAAGCTCCTAGTAGAGAGAGAGAACTCAAGTGGGGAAAGAAAAACTCTCTCCGTTTCTCTCCTGGTCTTTCCCCATCTCCCCCGTTAGGCTTCTAGTCTTGGGGTATATATAGGTGTATGGGTTCCTTGGCCAGGAAACGAATGAACAGAGTCCCTTCTGCTGGGGGCAAGGTGAAGGAATGTATCAATGAATGAACACTGTCCCTTCCACCAGGGCAAAGTGAATGAATGTGTCAATGAATGAACACAGTCCATTCATGGAATTGAGGCCTAGGAAATTTACATGAAATTAACCTAGGCATAGGAAATGGGGGTTCCACATTTAGTCCTAAGTGTAAAGTGAAGGAGACACCAAGGCACAGGTGTCTTCTAGGCAGTTGTCCAGCCTTTTTGGCTATGGGAGCCTCCGGTGGGGATTGGAGGTCTTCCTTCTTGCCTGTCATCTAGCCCGCTGGTTCTTCAGCTGGCTGCCACAGCACTGACACCGCCAAGGAGGAGGCAGCAGGTCCACAAGCTCCGCTGAACTCGCTAGGGCACCTTATCCCCTGCCAAAAACTGCAAAAAAAAAAAAAAGCTTTGTCTTTAGTTTCAGAGATCCTTTCTTCTGCCTGGTGAACTCTATTACTGAGGGATTCTACTGTGTTTTGGAGCTCCTCAAGTATCTTTTTCATTTCCTTGAGTTCTGGTATCTCTTTTCTCATTATGTCCATATCCTTGGTGACTTGGGCTTTGAATTCATTAATTTCTTGAGACAAATTTAGAACTACTCTTTGGAATTCATTTTCTATCTTTTCTTCCATTCTATTTATCTTATTTGCAATCAATATTCTGAATTTGATTTCTGACATTGCTGCCATTTGTTTTTGCGTGGCATTTTCAGTTGTTTCTCCTTTGTCACATCTTGGGAGCTTTGATCTACTCTGGTTACTCATGTTGCCAGAATTCTTCTGTTGGGTCTCTACTATGTTTATTTTCCATCATTTGGTTATTAGAACTGATAGGGTAAGATTGAATTGGGGTTCCCAGGTAGTAGAGGTAGCTCTGTTTGATATCAGCTTACCCTATCCTAACCTCTACCCTATCCTAAGAAACCACAGTATTGGGTTTAAATCTCAACTGTGAAGAGATGCAAACAGCTGCAGCACCCAGCCCCCACCCTTTATTTCTTTTCCACTACAGAACTTGAAGGTCAACCTCAGTATGTGCCTGAGTGGACAGCTCCAGACATGGGTTCCAACCAAATTGTCTCAGGAAGTGCAAACCCTGCCCACCAGAGTGGGATTCAAGGGTCTCCAATAGCACAATTGGAGCCAGGAATCCCCACTCCCACCTGCCAGACTCAGTTCACACTGTTGTTTGCTTCTCTGCTCACAGGCCTAGCTGGAGCCAGGGGCCATGCCCCCACCCGCCAGTCTCAGTCCACACCCAACTAGCCTCTGCTTGCCAGACCAGTTGGGGTCAGGGTACCACACCCCCACCTGCCAGTCTCAGTCCACTGCCTGGCAAGCCTCTGTTCACAGGCTCTGTTACAGTCAGGGCACTGAACTCTGCCCGCAGGTCTCAGGCCTCAGTTGCTAAACCTCTGCTCAGCAACCCCACTGAAGACAGTAGGCTATGTCCTAGCCCTCAGGTCTTGGTTATCCCCCAAAGCCACTGCTTGAGGGTTCTGTTGGAATCAGGGGATTGTGCCCTTGCTGTCAGGTCACAGTCCATACATATCAAGCCTCTACTTGCAGGTCCAGCAGGGGCTGGGGACCAGCCCTGTCTGCCAAACTGAGTCCACACTGAGTCTCCCACTGTGGATGCCTGAACCACCAGACACAGTCAGCCACAGCCCGAACTGAGGGTCAACACTACCACTGGTCGGGCATAGTCATAACCAGGGGACTGCTTCTCTTCCTGCTGAGTGTCCCTTTCTTCCCACATCCTCTTTCTTCCTTGTTAGTCACAGATTCTGTCCTGATGGTTGGCAGTCCACACTATGCCCAGTTCTCTCAGGACAAGACCATACACTCTGTGCTCTGCAGGGGGCAGAACGTCAGACCGCCATGCAAGGGGAAAGGGTGGACTGGGAGTTTGGACTTGTGGGGGGAAATTTTGTTTAATTCTATGCCTAGTGGGTTGGTGTCTAAGTTCATAAGGGAGACCTCCCAGGAGAAAGAGACCTGGAGTTTAGCAGTTCTCTCTAGCAAGGTAAAATGAGAGGTCTTTTGTTCCCTGCTTGTTGGCAGATAGCCTGCGGCAGGCCCCCTGCTTAGGGGAGGGATCTCCCATCCTCTAGTCTATAGGCTTTGTACCTGTAATTTGGTTTCTTGAATGTTCTTCCTTGGAGTTACAGCTTGCTAAACTTCTTTCTTGCCTCAGCTCCCCATCTTTGGCTTCATAGAGTCCGATTCCATCCAGTTTTTCGTCCTCTGCTCAGGAGCCTTTGATGAGGGATTCTACCAGTCAGCCATCTTCCTAGAATTCCCCTGCTCAGACAAATTTCATTAAGCATTTCCTCTCTGTTTCTTATAGGATTTTCATAATTTTGGGTTGTATATTTAAGTCTTTAATCCTTTTTGAATTGATTTTTGTATGTGGTGAGAGAGAGAAATCTAGCTTCATTCTTTTGCATGTGGATGTGTACTTTTCCCAGCACCATTTATTAAAGTGCTACAAGTGAAAAAATTAAAAGATACTCAGATTGGAAAAGAAGAAGTTAAATTTTCTCTGTCTGCATACATCATGATATTATATATAGAATATTCAGTGACTCTACTAAAAACTCTTAGCTCTGATAAACAAGCTCAGTAAAATTGCTTAACAAAAAGTTGAAATAAAAAAATCAGTAGCATTTTTATACATTAATAATGAATTATCTGAAAAAGAAAACAAGAGAAAAATCCCATTTAAAATAGCTACTGAAAAATACTTAGGGATAAATTTAAGAAAGGAAATGAAAGATCTCTACAATGAAAACTTGATGAAAGTAATTGAAGGCACAAATAACTGGAAAGATATCCCATGCTTATGTATCAGAAAAGTAATATTTTTAAAATGTTCCTAATATCCAAAGTGATCTATAGATTCAATACACTCCTTCACAGAAGTAGAAAAAAAATTCTAAAATTAGTTTGAAACCACAAAAGACTCTGAATAGCCAAAGCAATCTTAAGGAAAAAGGACAAACCTGGAGGCATCACAATACCTGACTTCAAAATACGCCATAAAGTTATAGTAATTAAAGCAGAATGGTATTGGTATAAAAAAAAGATGCACAGACCAATGAAACAGAGAACACAAAAGTAAATCCACATAATTAAAGCCAACTGATTTTATACACAGGTGCCATGGATATACAACAATGAAAGGATAATAAGTACCTTAAAAAGGCAGTTGTAGAGATCCAATGAGACAATATAGGCAATACTTTTAGAATTTAAATAAATTTTTATTTTGCCTCCTCATTTTTCTTCCTTCTTTCCCCTTCCCTACCTCCCACCCCACCTTTCCCTTTTTCCATTGTGCTCTGGTCAAACCAGATTAGGTACTTTTTTGAGCATAATCTACCTCTCACAAACTCTGTGCCTTTGATTTTGTCATGGCATCTTTCTGCAATTCCCCATTCTATTCTCTCTTTTTGGAAGACTAGCATCTTGAAGGCCAAAGTGTGGCCACAATATATTTTGATTGGTCTGGACAGTGTTTATTACCCACTTTTAAATGGGGGTGTAGTTTGATTCATTTGACATAGACCTCACCACTTGTTATTTTCATACACTTAGCCCATTTATACTCATTAATGTTCTCTTCTGGGCTTCTGAAGGCATTTCAATTTGAGAGGTCCTCCACTCCAGTTTAAATCCTGCTCACTATTTGATCTTCCTTGATATGATTATAAACTGAAATTCCTTGCCCACTGTTTTCTCCTAACGTTCATGAAATGTACTTCTTCCTCAACTTTGTGTTAATGGTGTGTGCAGGTATCCCTATGTACTTATACTGAAATTTAAGCTCCCTGAGGTCAGCAATCCCATTTTATTTATCTGTGCAACCTCCTTAATATCTAGTAACTATCTTGCTCATGTTAGGCTCTTAGATGCTTATTGACTGGCTAATAAAACCACCCATTCTGTAACGTTGAAGTATAGAAGTACACAGAACAAGGAGTGTTTTGAAATGCATTTTAAAAATGGATAATAACACTTGGTAAGAATTCAAGAAGTGTCTGATGAGCTGATTCTCTGGAAATCAGAGTGGAAAGCTACAGAAAATAGCTTTTCTGCTCAATCCACAGTGCTGGCACAGAATCTGTGTTTCTTTAATTTTGCTTCAAAATTGATAATGACATCAGTCTCTGAGAAACTTTGGCTTGTGCTAAATTTCATATTAAATAGGACGGGCTTTGAAAAGTAAATGGAGTGAAACCTCTTAAACTGGGAAGCTCTAAAATGAAATATGAATGGTTAGTGTAATCAGTGACTAATTAAGGTGAGGTTTATGGCTGTTTCACTCTTTCACCCTGAAGAAATTTCAAGATGGTCACACATACACTTCTTATTGACAAGTGGGAGTCCAGAGGGCTCAGAAAGTTAATAGTCATTGAGATGTTTAGCTCATAGGTGGGTTGACAGATGGGATTCAGGCTTGAAGAATAATTATTCTCATCAGGCCATTTGGTTTTCTTTGGTGATCCAGAAAGGCTGGGATGGAGTCCGTATAGTTGATGCAAACTTTTGAGTAAAGTGGGAAATGATTGCTAGATTTCTAAGAAGTGCGGTAATAAAAATTGCCTCAGGCATTTACAGGGATAAGAGAAATAATTTGTAAACTCCAACAAAGTTTGGAAGGAGGCCAAATCTGAATTCTGGTTTGCCAGTCTTTCTGTTCTTTGTGACTTTGGCGCTGACAGTATTTTCACCACCAGAAACCAGGGCTCTTATGTTCTCCACTGCCAGTATCAATCAAGACATATTGGGAGATTTATGTTTATAACTGTTTGCAAGATCAAACACATAAAAGTAGAAACACCTAAAGGCCCATCAATAAGGGATTAAATAACTTATATAAGGTACAACCAGGAGCTAAGTAGGTGTTCAAAAAGGAGATATACTTATGGTATATTCATCAACTTCTTAGGTGTATCATTGAATAAGAGCTAATTATGGAATAAGACACTTATAAAAAATATGTACACACACACAGACTTGTAGGTATGTATATGTACTCACAGTAGTACAGAAGACTGGATACCAAAATCTGTCAGCTATTTATCTGGTGGCATGTGTGAGTGGAGATTATAGGGAGAAAGTTCTATTTCTATTGTATATTCTTCCATGGTTTTTGTTTTTATAACAAGCATGCCTTACTTTTATGATCAGTAAAAATAAATAGGTATTATTTTGTTAAAAGGAACAGAAAAAGATCCCTTTTGATATTTACCACTTATATGGAAATTTGAATTACTGACAAGAGTTCTAAATTATCACTCATTTGAGGGAGGCATGTGAGGTATCAAAGTCTTAACCTTATGGGATATGTCTTTAAGGATGGAGTTTTAGCTAGTTATTGTTAAACTGGAACTAGGCATTCCATTTCCTGACTCCTACCTTGGGGGTTCTTTCTGTTGAGTCACTTCCCACAGAGGCCAGCAGGGGCAGTGGGAGCCAGCAGGTGAGCTCCCAGGCCCTCCAGGGTTGCTTGATCAGAGTAGCTTCACTTCCATCTGCTTTTTTGGTAGTAGAGTTTCAAGTAGGATTTCATTTGGAAGAAAGAGTCTACTGCTTAATAAAAGTCTTTAAACCACTATTTTACATCACACTTAACTTTAAAAACAGGGGGAAATACCCCTTGTTTATAGATGAGGCATTTAGGTTCAAGAGGGTGAAGTGAGTTGCTTCAGGAGAGACATGGAGTAAGTAGAATTGAAACTTAAACCCAAGTCTTTGGACTCTCATATGAGTTCAGTGATCTTTTCATCATGTTATATTGCCTCCCGTTAGTGGTCTGGAAGAGCTCCTTTTGGTGATATCAGGGCAAAGATACCAGACGTAAGAAACATAGTGAAATGCCCAAGTAGTTTTGAAAGGCATAGATATATTATTACCTCCCTGCCTAGATTTACCCCTTTTTCATCAGCCTGGTCTGAGAGTGGAAAGGGCCCAGGAAACAGTTGCTTTGGAGCATGTCTTTACTAGATTTACTAAAGGAAGGAAACAGAGATTTCTCATTGTGAGATGGTAGCCTAGACACAGATATAATTCTCTTCTTCCTTTTCCATGGCATTGAGCCACTTATGTCCTGGGTCCTCTGAGATGCAATGTGTCCCATGACTGCACTTCATAAATACCTTATTTCCAGGTTGTTGATATCTCTAATCCCATGTTTCAACCAGAATTTAAGATCCTGTAAACATATGTCTTGAAACATTGCTAAGAAATGTGGTTAGAGATAGAAAACATTTTTGGTTGTAAGGGAAACATTATGAATGGCACAGGTCTGTGTGGTTCCTCTGAGACATCAGGAGACCAAATAGTTAAACTATTTACATCAGGAAAAGTACTGAGTTAATGGCCTTATCCATAACCCATGTTGCTGTTCTTTTATGCCCAACTGAACCATATAGTTTTTAGACTCAGCTCCCTTCCTTCAATGTGGTATTTGGAACTTCCTCAAATGTCTTTTGCTATGTTCTAGAGAACTCTTTTACCAGCCCTTGCTACTTGCTCTTCGTTTTTCCTCTAGACCAAGGACTATTCTTGTTTTCTGCTTGGAGCTAATCTGGCAGGTCTCTCTGTGTTAATTTATGTTGGTTCCCAGGGCCAGTCTAGGTTTGGCAGTGAGTCATCATATTGTTTTTCGTTTGGAAGCACTTTTAATAGCCCAAGATGGGATTTTTTTTTTTTTTAGGTTTTCATTGTATTTCTAAAAGAAATCATCAAAATCAATACTTTTAAAAAGAGGTACTAGTTATTCTAATAGTACCACAGGCTTCCTTTACTACAGTGTACCAGTGGCCACTCATCTAATGGGAAGGCTGAGCAAGTGATGCTCTTCTCTTCATGTATTTCATCCAGAGAGCAATATGGTTCAGATGAGATTAAAGTGCTATGCAGGATGGATTACCTTGGGCTGGAGCTATTTTTAAGATAAAGAAACAAGCTAATGAAAGTTGGTTAGTCTATCATGAGAAATTTATGCTAAGCAAACGAGCAATTTTTATTCTTTAAAAATAGATCATTAATAAGAGCAAAGAGAAGTTTTCTTATTGGTAGATCATTGCACAAAGACTGGAATACAAGGATAAGATTGTGAGTGTAAAGGGAAAGATGTTGTTCTGGTTGTCAGGAGGGCTGTGTACTTGTCCTGGTTCTGAAACAAATTTTATTCAATATGACACCCAGCTCTCATAAGTTGTAATATTTAGTTGCACTTCCTTACCTAGAAAATGGAAACAAAATACCTGCCTTAGCTACTTCATAGAGTTGTTGCAAGGACCAAAAAAAAAAAAAATACATCTTCTAGCTCTAAGAAAATCTTTAAATGCTGTGGATGCAAACACACATGCTCCTCATCCATCACCAAGTCCCGCCTCTGTAATAGTTATGAAATTCTGTTCCTTTTATATCTGGACTTTTCTGCTACAACCAGAGTTTATATTCTTTCCCTGGGCAACTGCAAGTATCTCCTAATCTATCTTTCTGCCTCTTACCTACAATCTGTTCTCTACTCTGCTTCCAGATTCATCTTCCTGAAACCACTTTTAATCATGTCTTTCCACTGTTCTGATATTGTAAATAGCTACCTATTACTTATTGAATAAAGTCCAGACTTCTTTGTCTGGTATTCAACTCTTCGTGATCTAACTCCTACTAAGATTTTTCTCCTCATTCTCCATTATGCCATTTATATTGTGTACTCCATCCAGCCTGTAACATTTATCCCCTACAAATACTTATACTTTCTTAGGGCCTTTAGGATTTTGTCATTTCTTTCACCTTACTTTTTGTTTTCACAAGCATCAAAATTCAATGCTTTGAGAACCTAGCCGAAATGATATTTTACATAAGACTTTTTGATATTTCCCTTAGAGGCATCTATCTGTTTGGCAAAGATATTATGAAGAAATCTCAAAAATTACATGGTGATTGAGTGAGATAACTTTGAAGATCCTTTCCAAATCATTTCCTTTCTTTCTTTCTTTTTTTAAGCCAGTGCTTTTTGGCTGAATATTCCCATTTTACTAAATCAAATAATATCTTCTATCCCTTATTCTTCCTAGTATCTACTGCTCCCTTCCAACTTGAGTTTCTGATTTCTCTGTTCTTATTGACAGAGCACCTCATTGTTTACATCAAAGAGGCAGTCAAGCTGGGGACTTTTACTGAAGCAGACAGGATGTGTCAACATTGCTCTGAAAAAAAAAATGGTGCTGGTCTGTTGGCTGGCAAATGCTATCACAAAATGACTTTTAATTATTATCATTGTTCTCTCCTCTATATTCTTCCAGTATTTTTTGTCATTCTTCAACCACTGTCTTGTTCTTCTAACTCATTTGAGTATATATTTTGTTCCCTAAACATTAAGCTCTCTGAAGGCAGGGACCTGTCTTATTATTTTATTCATCACAGTACCTGCTCGTGTTTGGTCAATGCTTGATAAATTAAATTTACAGTGAATGGAGGAGAATATTTAACAATTTTTCTCAGGCATAAGGTACAAAATAAAGGATTCCTTAACCCCCCCATCTGTCATCTGTGACATAAGCCTTTGTGAAGCTTCTCTTTGTGGTTGGGCAATAACCAGTCTCCTACACTGAGGGAAAGATAATGATTTCTGGCAGACTAGCTCTTGGCTTTGCGAAGGAATTCCACTGAGTCCCTAGGAAAGCAAGCAATTTCAGAAAGAATGATTTGTTTGTTTGGTTTCCATTCCATATAGGGAAAGATAATAGCAATAAAACATAGCATGGTCATGAACCTTTCACTAAAAATCTTATAGCTACATAACACATGACACACAGCTTCAACATAATCCTATGAGCATAAACAGGGTGCAGCAGGTATGAAATAACCATCACTTTGATGATCTATGGAAGGGGAGCATTAGGATGAGCAAAGAGGACCTAACAGAGCCTACTTTAGTACATACACAAAGTCTGACAATTAAGTTTGTAAACGAATCCTAGAGAAAGTGCTATGGACCTCATTGTTGAATATCACTATGGTCACCTTTGAAGTACTCCCCTTGGGAAGATATGCACTGAGGCCAGTGCCTAGTCCATCCTTTAAAGCAATTTTGGAACTCTTTTTCAGGAATGACCATAAGAGCTGTTGTAGTATGTTTGATTTTCTGAATGTCATCAAAATATTGTCTTCCTTCCAATATTTCCTTTATCTTCAGGTAATGAAAAAAGTCATTGGGGGCTAGATCAGGTGATTAGGGAGGGTGTTCTCTTTGAGGGTGTTCTATTTGTAACTATAACAAATATAGTTATTTGTTTGCTTGCTAAAAACTCCCTCCCAGACAGTGCTGTGTGAGCTGGTGCATTGTTGTGATGCAAGAGCCACACTTTTCTCATGGCAAAATTTTCAGTTAAGCTTTTCCTGTTTTTATATATGTTGGTTTGGTCTGCTATGCTTATCACAGTCAGCTGAAGATTTTGATGCACAAGTCAATAAATTTGTGCAATGTTCCATCACTTCTGCTTATTAGTATTGCCCTGACCTCTATTCATCAGTGACACTTTCTATTATCTCTGAAAAGTGTTTAATCCATTTGTATACCACCATGGTATTTCCCCATGAGCTTGGATTAACTTGTCTCTGATTTCACTTCAACTTTTACCAAGTTTAACAAGAAATTTTAATTTGTTTGTGCTCTAATTTAAGCTCTGTCATTCTCACAACAGCATAAAAAAACCACACAACAATAATGAAAGCCACTCAGCAGGATACCACCATACGTTGACATGAACACTGTTGTGAGACACTGATATACCCAGATTATGAGACTTTACCAAGTTGTTTGTACTTTGCTGCAAACTTAAGAGCATGGTGGCAAGTTTACAAACTTAATTGTAAAACTTCTTGCTTTGTGGCACAGTCTGAGAGTAGCCAGAAAATTAGCTACACGAAGCATGGAGAGCACTGGAGTAAGGTAGTAGCTACGAAGAATTAATTAGATAACAGTAGTGTATTTATTTCACCTGTAGCTCTGATTACAGGGACCAGTTTTCCTTCTCCCTCTTCTCTCTTTCTCTCTGTTCTTCATTCTCTGTCATTGTCTCTGCCTGTCTGCTCTCTTCTCTTATGTAGGGTGAGGGATATCTCAAAAGAGCAAAGACACCTACCTTCACATCTAAGAGAGATCAACTAACTCTCTTTCTTTGTATACACACACACACACTATATTGTAAGGCTCAAAAAAAATTTGAAATCCTGAATTTTTAAATTAAGTTGAAGCCTGCCCATACAGGCAATAGTAAGGTACTCTCAGATTATTAAAATATTGACTCAATCAGCATGTAACAGTTAGACAGAATATGGGTCAAACTAAAATTGGGGAGGAAAGACTTGACCTTAGTACAATCAGTATTTTTTTTTTTTTGAGTTTTTCATTAGGCTGAATTTCTTCAATTTCAAGGCTAGTTCTTTAGATTGAGAAAATATCCTTTGAAAGCCAGGGAAGGGAATTAAAATGCCTCTGTTATATGATAATTATAGAGCATAGCAGTTTAGAACAAATACTTTTACTTGGCAAAATTTAATGTTAAGACCCTTCTTTCTATTTGCCCACATATTACTGTTACTTATATTTTTTATTTCAGATTGATATGAGGGTACAAATGTTTAGGTTACATAGTTTCATTTCTGAGATAAAGTGCAAGTTGTAGTTGAGCCCTTCACTCAGGGGTGTGCTGACCCCTCACATTGTGCACATTAGGTGAGATCTTGCCAATTTACTTCCTTCCTCCCCCTCCCCTCTCCATCTTTCCCCTCACTAGACTATTCTTGTGTTTTTCTTTTGTGTGGCCATGTAGTTGTTTATATATTGGTTTCATATTAGTATTGAGTACATTGGATACTATTTTTTCCATTCTTATGATACTTTACTAAGAAGAATGTGTTTTAGCTCCTTCCAGGTAAACATAAAAGATGTAAAGTCTCCATCTTTTCTTATGACTGAATAGTACTCCATGTTATACATATACCACAGTTTGCTAATCCATTCATGGGTTGATGGGTGGGCACTTGAGTTGCTTCCATGTCTTGGCAATTGTGAATTGAGCTGCAATAAACGTTCTACTGCAAATGTCCTTGTGGTAAAATGAGTTTTGTTCTTTTGGGTAGATACCTAGTAATGGGATTGTGGGATCAAATGGAAGGTCTACTTTTAGTTCTGTGGTAATTCTCCACACTTCCTTCCATAAAGGCTGTACTAGTTTGCAATCCCTGTAGCAGTGCAAAAGTATCCTCTAAAATAAGAAAAAGGTGTGGACTGCAAGGACAAATAGCCCCCACCGTGGTTATACTTCTCCCATGGAGGAGTTGTACCGACACTGAAAAGGAGTTGCCAGCATTTATTGACCAACTCAATACTTTGAATCAATTAGTAAGACTCAGAGTTCTACTACCAGTTTTCTAATTCAGTGGTTCTCAGACCTTAGTGTACATCAAAATCACCTGGAAGGTTTGTTGAAACATTTGTTTGACTCCATCTTCAGAGATTTTGATCTATTATATCTTGTGTGGGGCCCAAGAATTAGAATTCCTAAAAAGCTATCAAATGATGCTAAGGATGCTGGCCTGGAAACTTTTGTAAACAATTGTTTTTATCCAGCATGACTTAATTTTTCTAAGTGGTGGGAGGTGTGGGTAAAAAGTAAAGAGCTTCTGTACAACTAAGGACACAACACAGCAAATAGACAACTTTGCGGAATGGGAGATAATGTTCACATCTTACAAAATCATACAAAGGGCTAGTGACCAGAATCTACAAAGAAGTCTAGCAAATCAACCAGAAAAGAGCGACCAATGCCATCAATAAATGGACACGCAACATAAACTGAACCTTTTCCCAGGAGAGAGATGCATGGCCAACAGACACATGAAAAAATGCTCATTGTCCCTAATTATCACAGAAATGCAAATCAAAACCACTTTGATATATCAGCTGAAACCAGTGAGAACAGCACACATCACAAGTTTCCCAAGCTGTAGATGCTGGTGTGGATGTGAAGATAGCAATTATACTTATGCACTGTTGGTGAGATTACAAATTAGTATAGCCTTTTTGGAAAAAAGTATGGAGAATCCTCAAAGAACTAAAAGTAGACCTCTTATTTGATAATATAATACCATTAGTAGTTATCTACTCAGAAGAAAAAAAATTCATTTTACCATAAGGACATTTGCACTCAAATGTTTATACCACCTCAATTCACAATTGCAAACAACCCAAGTGCCCATCAACCCTTGAATGGATCAATAAACTATGGTATATGTATACCATGGAAAACTGTTTAACCATACAAAAAGATGAACACTTTGCGTTTTTTGTATTCAACTGGGAGGATTTGGAGGGTATTCTCCTAAGTATCTCAAGGATGGAAAAGCAGGGCAACACCAGTTGCTCAAAGGAGTAGGGTGCTGGCCCCATATGCTGGAGGTGGTGGGTTCAAACCCAGCCCTGGCCAAAAACTGCAAAGAAAAAAAAAAAAGAATGTAAAAGCAAACATCCCATGTATTCAGTTCTAATCTGATATCAGTACATCTACAACTACAGGCCCACATGAGAGAAAAATCCAATAAAATTCAAGAAAGAGGAGCAAGGGATTCAGTAAGTTCCCACCTAATAGATACAATGAAGGTGTATATGGCATACTTCCTAGGTGAAGGACAAAACTACAACTTGGACTTCGGACTTTATTTACAAACACAAATAATATACCCCAGTCATATCTATCCCCATGTTAACCCACATTTTAAAAATGTAAAGAAAAATTAATAGGCCAGGCACAGTGGCTCACACCTATAGTCCTAGCTCTTGGGAGGCTGAAGCGAGCGGATTTCCTGAGATCATGGGTTTGAGACCAGTCTGAGCCAGAGCAAGACCTCGTCTCTAAAAATAGCCAGGCATTGTGGTGGGCGCCTGTAGTCCTAGCTACTCAGGAGGCTTGAACCCAAGAGTTAGAGGTTGCTGTGAACTATAACACCATGGCACTCTTCGGAGGGTGACAAAGTGAGACTCTGTCTCAAAAAAAAAAAAAAAGAAGGAAAAATTAACAATAATAAATGCATAATAATTGTGCATATTCGTTGGGTGCAGACTGGTATTTTGATACATCTACGTGATGTATAATGATCAAATTGGTAATTAGCATATCCATCACTTCAAACTTTTGGTTGGGAACATTCAAAATCCTCTCTCAGCTATTTTAAAATATGAAATATTGTTAATTATAGTCACTTGACAGTGCTATAAAACAATATAACTTATTTATTTATTTTTATTATTAAATCACAGCTGCATACATTAGTGCAATTAAAGGGTATAATGTGCTGGTTTCATATACAATTTGAAATGTTTTCATCAAACTGTTTAACATAGCCTTCATGGCATTTTCTTTTCTTTTTTTTTTCCCAATGGTAAGACAGAATTTATTTACAGAAAAGAATACAGAAAATACTGAAGCTCCTGGTAGAGAAAGAAAGAACTCAAGTGGGGAGAGAAAAGCTCTCTCCATTTCTCTCCCGGTCTTTCCCTGTCTCCCCCTTTAGGTTTTTAGTCTTGGGGTATATATAGATGTAGAACAAGATAACTTATTCCCTCTATCTAGCTGTAATTTTGTATCCTTTAACCAACATCTACCTCTTCTCCTATCCCCTTTATCACTCCCAGCCTCTAGTAACCATAATTCTGCAAGCTACTTCTATGAGATAACACTTTTTAGTGTTCACATATGAGTGAGAACATAGGGGTATTTATCATTTTGTGCTTGGCTTATTTCACTTAGCTTAATGTCTTCTACGGTCATCCACATTTATCCAAATGGCAGGATTTAATTATTTCTTATGGTTGAATAGTATCAAACTGTGTATGTACCAGGTTTTCTTTATCCATTTATCGTTGATGTACACTTTGGTTGATTACATGTCTTGGCTACTATGAATAATGCTTCAAGAAACACAGGAATGCAGATATCACTTCAATATACTTATTTTCTTTTCTTTGGATATAGATATATAGTAACGGGATTGCCAGATCATATGATAGTTCCATTTTTAGCTTTTTGAGGATACTATATACACATACTGCTTTCCATAAAAGCTGTACTAATTTACATTTTTACCAATGGTATATAAGAGTTCTCTTTTCTCTGCATGCTCACTAGTTATACTTTGTCCTTTTGATAATAGCCATTCTAAATGGAATGAGATTATACATCATTGTAGTTTTGATTTGCATTTTCATAATGATTAGTAATATTGAGCATTTTTGATGCACTTGGCTTTTTGTATGCCTCTGTTGAGAAATGTCTATTTATACCACTTGCTTATTTTAAAATCAGATTATTTTTCTGTAGAGACATTCAAGTTCCTTACATATTTTGGATATTTATTTTATTGTTTGGAATTCAGTGAGGGTGCAAAGAATTAGGTTATTAACCTAATTATCAGTAATAATTGAACATGGATTGTATTCATTTGGTAGAGTTACTCTTATAATTGTGTCCCACCCCCCAAGAGTTGTGCCATACACCATGACCCCTGCAACCTCCTCTCTCCTCCCTTCTCCCAATCCCCCTACACCCCATGTTGTATTAGGTTATCTACTGCCTTCATATTATAATTGAATACATTGGATTCTTGCCTCTCCATTCCTGTGATGCTTTACTAAAAAGAATGCATTCCACCTCAATCTAGGTTAATACAAAAGACATGAAGCCTCTATCTTTCTTAATGGGTGAATAGCATTCCATGGTGTACATGTACCAAAGGTTGTTAATCCATTCCTGGGTTGGTGGGAATTTAGGTTGTTTACACATTTTTTCAATTGTAAATTGAGCTGTGATAAACAGTCTAGTGCAAGTGTCCTTATGACAAAATGATTTTTTTTATTTTTTACATATGTATGTGTTTATTAGGTTTCCACTTTTTGCCTTCACAGAATTAAAAAAGGCTTAAAATTTAATAACAATAATAATGTTTAAGATAAGGACTAGAAACAAAAACCTTATAAAGAATGAATGAAGGTAAATACATTCAAAAAAGAAATCAGACAATTGCTGCACTGAAATATTAAGCAATAATAATAATAATAATGCAAAGAAAATAACATTCACATCGTCAGATAAGAGTATATCTATTATAGAATGCTTTGACTCTGAGGCTCAGTATGGAGTCATCGGTTAAATTCTTCTTATTTTTTTTCCAAAGTCTCAAAAAATAGACAACTAATATTTATAAATAAAAGTAAAAGATAATTTAAAAAAACAGATCATGCCAAATCTTATAGACAATAGAAAAAGTAGAAATACTTCAAAATCATTCTACTTAATCTGGATACACCTGATATTAAAATTAGAGAAAATATATTATTATAAAGGGAAATTACAAACATGTTTAACTTATAAATGAGAATGCAACATCCCAAACAACATATTAATAATTTGAATTAAAAATTAATGTTTAAGTAATGTACTTTGGTCAAAATTAAATGCAATTTATGTGAGAATTAGTCACTATTTTCTTTTCTTTTTTTGTTTTCTTTCCCTCACCCTTTCCCTCCTTCTCTCTCTTTCTGCTCTCCCTTTCCCCCATGCCCACTGTGTCATTAATTGTCCTCATATCAAAGTTGTATACATAGGATTCGTGCTTTTCCATTCCTGTGATGTTTCACTAAGAATAATGTGCTCCACCTCCATCCAAGTTAGTTCAAGTGCTGCAAAATCTCCATTTTTTGACGGCTGAATAATATTCCATGGTATACATGTACCTACAGATCATCTTCTGAGTAGATGCCCAGTAATGGGATTGTAGGATCAAATGGGAGATCTAGTTTGAGGATTCTCCAAACTTCCTTCCAAAAATGGTATATTACTTTGAAGTCCCATTAGCAGTGGAAATGTGTTCCCTTCTCTCCACATCCACACCAGCATCTGCAGCTTTGAGACTTTGTGATGTGGGCCATTCTCACTGGGGTTAGGTGATATCTCAGGATGGTTTTGATTTGTACTTTTCTGATGATTAGGGATGATGAGCATTTTTTTCATATATTTGGTAGCCATTCACCTGTCTTCTTTAGAGAATGTTCTATTCATGTCTCTTGCTGAGTGATACATGGGATTATTGGCTTTTTTTGCTGATTAATTTGAGTTATTTGTAGATCCTAGTTTTCAAGCTTTTGACAGATTCATCATATACAAATATCTTTTATCATTCTGAAAGTTGTCTATTTGCTTTGGTTATTGGCTCCTTGGTTGTACAGAAGCTATTGCATTTAATTGAGTCTCACCTGTTTATTTTTGCTGTTGTTACAATTGGCATGGAAGTCTTCTTCATACAATCTTTCCCCAGGCAAATATATTCAAGTGTTTTCCCTGCACTTTCTTCAAGGATTTAAGTTTCATGTTTTACATTTAAATCTTTTATCCAACTTGAATCAATTTTTGTAAGTAGTTAAAGGTGTGGGTCCAGTTTCTGTCTTTTACATGTGGTTATCCAGTTCTTACAACACTACTTATTGAATTGGGCTTTATTTCTTCAGTGTATGTTCTTATTTGGTTTATCAAAGATTAGGTGGCTGTAAGATGTTAGTTTCATGTCATGGTTTCTATTTTGTTCCAAGTGTCTATGTCTCTATTTTTGTGCCAATACCATACTGTTTGATAACTATGGTCTTGTAGTGTAACCTAAAGTCTGGTAGGGTGATACCTCTAGCTTTGTTTTTATTACTAAGAATTTCCTTGGCTATACAGAGTTTTTTCTGGCTCCATGTAAGTGAGGAATTATTTTTACCAAATCTTGAAATTATGATGTTAGTATTTTAATGGGGATTACATTAATCTGTGGATTGCTTTGGGAAGTAAAGACATTTTAACAAAGTTGATTCTTCCCAGACATGAGAATGGTATGTTTTTTCATTTGTTAATATCTTCTGCTATTTCTTTTCTTAGGGTTTCATAATTATCTTTATAGAGGTCCTTCACCTCTTTTGTTAGGTATATTCCTAGGTATTTCATTTCTTTAGAAGCTACTCTGAACGGAATTGTGTCCTTAATTAGTTTCTCATCTTGGCTGATATTGACATATACCATGGCTACTGATTTGTGGACATTCATTTACATCCTGAGACATTACTGTTTTTTTTTTTAATCACTTCCAGGAGTCTAGTGGTTGATTCTTGGGGTTCTCTAAGTAAAAGACCACCTCTGCCCCTATTTGGTTGCCCTTTATATCCCTCTCCTGCCTGATTACACTGGCTAGAACTTCCAGCACAATGTTGAATAACAGGGGTGATAGTGGGCATCTTTGTTTGGCTCCAGTTCTAAATGGAAAAGCTTTCAGTTTTACTCAATTCAGTATAATATTAGCTATCAGTTTGTCATAGGTGCCTTCCATCAGTTTAAGAAATGTGCTACCTATGCCTATTTTCTTAAGTGTTCTAATTAGAAAAGGGTGCTGAATTTTGTTGAATGTTTTCTCTTCATCTATTGAGAAGATCATATGGTCTTTCTTTTTGCTTTTGTTGATGGTTAATTATGTTTATGGGCTTGCATACGTTACACCAGCCTTGCATCACTGGGATGGAACCTACTTGATCATGATGTATGATTTTTTTTTTTTAATGTTAAGTTCTATTCTATTGGCTAGGATTTTATTGAGAATTTTTGCATCTATATTCATTAGTGAAATTGGTCTGAAGTTCTCCTTTTTGTTTGGGTCTTTTCCCTGGTTTTGGTATCAGGGTGATGTTTGCTTCATAAAACGTGTTGGGGAAGATTACTTCCTTCTAAATTTTTTGGAATAATTTCTGGAATATGAGTTTAAGCTCTTTTTTGAACGTTTGATAGAATTCTGGTATGAAGCCATCTGGACAAGGGCATTTTTTTGTTGGGATTTTTTTGTTGTTTCTTTAATCTCAGTGCTTGAAATTGGTCTATTCAACAGATCTGTTTCTTCCTGATTATGTCTAGGGATAGGATATGATTTCAGATATCGATCCATTTCTTACACATTGTCAAATTTCTGGGCATAAAGTTTATGGTAGTATGCAGAGACAATCTCTGGTATCTCTGTATCTATTGTTATTTTCCCTTGATAAGTAAGAAAATTTTACTTTTCTCTTTCTAGTTAATCTGGCCAAATGTTGATTTTATCTATTTTTTCAAAAAAACAAGTTTTGTTAATTTTCTGACTTATTCTTTTGTTTTCAATTTTGTTAATCTCTGATTTAATTTTTGTTATTTCTTTTCTTCCCTTGGGTTTGGAATTAGATTGTTCTTCTTTTTCCAATTCCATAAGATTGTTCGTGAGTTTTTTGATATATTCTCTTTTTGTTTTTCGCATGTAGGCATCTAATGTGGTAAATTTCCCTTTTAAGAGCTTTTGATGTATCCCATAGGTTTTGGTAACTTGTGTCCCCACTGTTGTTATGTTTGAGGAATTTAACAATTTTCTCTTTTATCTCTTCCCGAACACAATTATTCTCCAGCATAAGGTTATTTACTTTCCATGTTTTTGTGTGGGGATGAACATTTTTGTTGAAATCAAGTTCCACCTTTATTGTCTTGTGGTCTAAGAAGATACAAGGTATAATTTGTATTCTTTACATTTTGCTGTGGTTTTATTTGTATCCTAGGATGTGATCTATTTTGGAGTATGTTCCATGGGCTGATGAAGAAAGTGTGTATTATTTAGCTTTGATATGGTGTGTTCTCTATGTGTCTATTAATACCATTGTTTTAGGGTCACATGTAAGTACTTTGTATCTTTGTTTAGTTTCTGTTTAGAGTCTCTGTCTAGTTATGTCAGAGGGTTGTTAAAGTCTCAGCTATTAAGGTATTATGGGATATCATATTACTCAGACCCAATCAAGGTCTGTTTCATAAATCTGGGAGCATTTAATTTGGGTGCATAAATATTTAAAATTGAAATGTCTTCTGGTTGTATTTTTCCCTTGACCAGTATGAAGTGTCCATCTTTGACTTAAGTTTAGTAGCTTTAAATCCACTTGTATCTGAGAATAAATTTGCAACCCCTCCTTTCTTCTGATTCCATTTGCTTGAAATATTGTTTTCCATCCCTTAACCCTGAGTCTTAATTTGTCTTTCAAGGCTAAGTGTATTTCCTGGAGACAGCATATGGATGGCTTGTACTTTTTTCAACCAATTAGCTAGCTTATGCCTTTTCAGTGGGGAATTCAATCCATTGTCCTGTATTGAGAGAATTGACAAGTATGGAAGAATTCTATTCATCTTATTTTGTGAATGTCTGTTGCGTAGTTTTATCCTTTGAGCCATTGTCGAAGCTAAGGTGTGACCTTTATTTTCTTAGTGTTTACTTTGGTGTTGCTGTTCAATGTTCACAATAGGTCTACTTATTTCCTATATAGCTGGTTCTGTTGTGGCAAATTTCCTCAGTGCTTGTATATCTGCAAAAGATTTGATTCTCCATCAATTTTGAAGGTTAGTTTAGCAGGACACAGAATTGTAGGATGAAAATTATTTTGTTTAAGAACGTTGAAGTTGGGGCAGCTCCTGTGGCTCAGCAAGTAGGGCACCGGCCCCATATACTGAAGGTGGCAGGTTCAAGCCTGGCCTCGGCCAAACTGCAAAAACAAAAAAATAGCTGGGCGCTGTGGCGGGCGCCTATAGTCCCAGCTACTCGGGAGGCTGAGGCAAGAGAATCGCTTAAGCCCAAGAGCTGGAGGTTGCTGTGAGCAGTGTGACGCCACTGCACTCTACCCAGGGCGATAAAGTGAGACTCTGTCTCTACAAAAAAAAAAAAAAAAA